>KN474718.1:41047-135244 GCA_000787095.1 Periophthalmodon schlosseri
GAGGAGGAAGCAGGCCTGGTATATGTTCATTGTACCTTCTGATGGATGACCACACACCAGGGACACACTGTAGATCTGGTACAAGATGGAGTGCGTTCTGTTTACATGGCACTTCCTGGTTCACAAGCTGCTCACCACGCCCCCTCAGCTCACAGATGTTGTAATAGATGGGGACAAGACGGTTTTTCATAGTGCCGTCCGCCTCCTCGCACCAATTAGAGCAAGTTCTCTTCACATATCAAGCAGTTGAAAGTTGTAATGAGATTATAACATGGGGCTTCAACGGTCAAAGAGTGTAAGAGCTGGGTTGTGTTTAGAAGGGATAGCCTTGTCAATTGGCATAAATAATGTATAACTGTATTAACCTGGCAAGTAAGATGAATTCACAGTTCACAAACTCACAAGAATCCATCTGGCCAAGGTTCCCGATATTGCGATTGGGCCCGGGCCACCGTATCAATCTAGATTGAGCCAGGTTATAACTGGATTGTTAGATTCTGAAATTCAATATATTTCAGATTGTTTTCTCTATTTTTTATTATTTCAGAAAGATAGTCAACCGGTGAATAGGCACCGATCCCGTGGGTGCCGAGGGGCCAGAGCACCCACGCATATCTCTGAGCACGATCTCATACTGACTGATACAATTAGCCAATGTCTCTTCCTCTTCTCTCTCTCTCTCTCTCTGCGCTATCATTTCAGTCACTGCAGGTCAGATCTGGGGACTGGGGCAACTGGTCCCCCTTCCCGTGTGATAATGGTATGATCCTCGACTGTGTCCAAAGCAGGGATCAGAAACAAACGCTATTCACTTAAGCTCAAGCCAAAACAGTCTATTTAGGACATTAAGGCAGAGAACACACCAGAGAAAGAGAGATGTGAACGTGAGCGCATTGACCAACTTTAGCGGAGCTGTAAAACTATGTGGACCCGCTGGACCCGAGAGCGCGCGAGCATATGGAGTGTTCTGAGCACCCACATGAAGAACATAAATCTGTGTCTATGAACCAGTGGATTAAGAAAATAGCATTTAAATCCTCAGGGTAGCCAACTTTCAAATTGTTAAAGGGAATAGTTGGTAATAAAATTTGGAAGGGCCTCTGGTTTAAAACCCTTCCATATCACTGTGTAGACGAAGCCTTAAATCCAGTGGTGGAAGGTAACTAAGTAAAAGTAGTAAAATACTGTACTTTTTAGCTATCTGTACTTTACTTAAGTACATTTTACTGTGGAAACTTTTCACTTTTACTTCACTTTATTTGACTACACTACATTTTTAAACTGGACTGAAAAGTAAAATGTACTTTTCATATGATTTGAGGGGTTATTTTTACCATGTTTGTATTAACATCCTGACTAAAGTTTTCAAGTTCAAGTTTCGGCTTCAAGCAAACAAAAATAAGTACACAAAATTCAAGAGAAAAATTAAGAAATTGATTCATATTGCTACTTACATTTACTCATTTACTTACATTTAATACTTTAGCAAATTAACAACACTTGTGTGAAATACTTTTACTTTTTACTCTTTAAACAGGTACTTTAATACTTTTACTTGAGTCGATTTTTTCATGTGATATTTTTACCTGAGTAACTTTTCACCTCTGTATCTGTACTTTTACTTGAGTAACAAAATTAATACTTTTATGAGTCGATTTTTTCATGTGATATTTTTACCTGAGTAACTTTTCACCTCTGTATCTGTACTTTTACTTGAGTAACAAAATTGAGTACTTCATCCACCACTGCTTAAATCTAATTGTCTAAGTAACCTTTATTTCCTCACCCCCGTTACTCCTGCTCACTCCTGCCCCTAGTGGACAGTCTTGATGTGAGGTCCACTCTTGACCCCTCCTCCCCCTGCTCCTGTCCTTTACAGCTCTGACTGACAGTGCTATTGAATGCCCTTTAAGCACCCGGACCCTGATCTGGCCCGGCCCACTGGCCTATGACACCTCATGAATGCACCGTGGCACCTTTGGGTGACACTGAGCTGTTTAGCGCTGTCACCCTACACCCTAAAAAACACACTTTCACCCAGCGCACACACAAATCAATCAAGCTGAACAAGATGCTACACACATTCACTTCTGCTCATTTAACACAATCAATGGTTAATATTTTCATTAGAAACCTTTTAAAATGGATTAAAGAGGGGGTATTTTACTGCTATGGGGTATTAATTGCGAACACATAACATATTTAGATCCCCATGTCACCTTTTATCATTTTGAAACTGCTATATTCACCAAAACAATGTACTAAAATTTTGTTTTTGATGCTCCCCTTCCTGCCAAATGCTGACAAATACCAGTAGCCTCTGTAAATATTCACCATTTATGACTTTAAACTTGAAGAGAGCTGAAATAGGCCGTGTTCTTAGATATGCTCACAATAGGTATAAGGTATATTATTGACCCAGCAGGCCACTGACAACAACTGTAGAAGGGGGAGGGGAGAGAGAGACTGACCATTAGGCAGCTGTCAGTGTCTCTCCACCACCTCCTCAAGTCATCCATCAACCCCAACAACTCACTCTGTACGCCTGCTTCTAACTGTGAAAAGACACAACTGGAATCTATCGCTGGACAGGTCTATAAAACATTTGGTCTTTTCAGATTATGAGTAAAGTCATTGTTCATGGGGGTCGTGAAGTGATTTCAGAGCATCTCCAGATGACGTGGGGAAAATAGTCTTAAATAAGAAATGTAGATTCATATTAATTGGCCTATATTATTATTATTTTATCTAAATGCTACTTCATCATTTTGCTGGGAGCCTTTGTCATTATGGGGGTCACGACTGAAAAAGTTTGAGAACCACCACTTTTGCATCCATGGCTACTGTCAAACCTGCAAAAATCAGTCTTGGTTCCTTTGCACTTTTTGACTTTTTTTAAACATTCTAGACAAAAATGTTAGTCTGGACTGGTAGAAAAGGTTTCAAAGATGGTCATCTTGAAACTGAGGCACAGTGGGCTGACACTTTACCCGTTTTGCCACCAGTTTGAATGAGAGTGTGTCCGTAAGAGCGAATGTGGGACAGCGGATGGAAATGAGCCCTTATCTTCAAAATGGATGTCATCGTTCATGTTCATTAACATGTACTGCCCCCACCAAAATAAACCAATAATTATATTATTATGCATGTGAATACTAATGCTTAATTAGGCCTGTCACGATAACACATTTTGAAGCATGAAAATTGAAACTATTTTTTGCCACTGACACAGTAACTCAAAAGCAGGATAATCCCAGTAAACCATTTTTAATGGACAGTTACAAAAGGCATAAGCTGCAGCAAATAATGAAGAAAGAATGAAGCAATAATTGGCAATAGAAGTTATTTATTCAAGCCTCTACTGGTCAAATCTTATTATATTATAACTAAAATAACAAAAATCTCCCCACTATTGCAAAGAAAATGTACACACAGTAAATATTGAGCCCCAAAAAATATTGTTCCAGCTTTTATATGTTGAGCAACAAGTTGATATAGTAATTATCATGACAGACCTATACTTATATCTTCTAAGTTTTTGATAAATATTACAATTAGATGGAGACAATATATCTGTAAAGTGTAAACAAATGTACTCTTACAAGAAAATAAAGCTGATAACATACTTCAGCTTTAAAAAAGACACATTGCTAATTAGTGGAAGCGTGCCACAAAACTAACCCAGGACCATATCAGGACTAACCTTTCACTTCTCCAATCACAGCCAGCTCCATTTAGCCCAGACTTTGACAGGTTCGTTAGTCCCGATGGTCTTGTTGACACCACCCAGGTAGTCCCCCTCTGCTCCTACTGTAAGGTGAACCCGAGACCTCCAAAGACCTGAGCTCCATACGACCCACCATCTGACCCCGCGTCGACCCCAGTGTACACTCTCTCATCTAGGGTCAGGCAGTCCCGCTGTGGCCCCTGGGGTATTTCCAGTGGGCACCAGATAAAGCTCCATGGCGGCACATTCCACAGAGAGGTAAATTGGGAGTTAACAAGCGCCCCTAAATAACGCTTGACAGGGTACGCTGATAACGAAACAACTGCCACCAACCTGCTGCCCGCTCTATTTGAGGAGGATTATTAGTGTATGGAGCAGTGCTGATGGTGCGTTTAGGTGATCACCGATGTTAGAAATTGTTTCATCTTTTGCCCATTGTAAATTGTGGCTTCTCAAAATGAAATAAAGTGGTGTGGTCTGGTACTTTTTGACCCACTTGCGCAGGTCTTCATAAATTCATGACTAAGCTTTGGTTCTTCCAGGTTTGCAATTGATAAAAACTTAATAATTAGATGCAGACAGTGCCCAGCAGTCGGATTTTATTTAAGTGATGCTTTTACATTACACACTATGGGGGGAAAAACTAAATGTAATCCATTACAAGAATAAAGATGGATACCCCAGGTTTAAATAGAAATAATAAGTAAGTGTAACAAGAAACATTAATATGTGCTGTTCTTTTACAAAAAAAAAAATTAAAAAAATTGAAAGGTACAGGCTACGCTGACACTGAAGTAGAAATTTTCACACCCTGCCATTGCAAAGTCAACATGTAACACTACAAAGTGTTAAAACAGGGTCATTGGTTGTTGTTTTTTGTATACTATCACTGTACTATACAGAAACACTTTTTTAGAGCAAGTCAGTAAATATATACTACAAGGACTTTTATGCAGTTATTAAACCTTTCACTTTTCACCGGATGTACTCAGTTTTTTTGGTTTTTTTTTTGCAACTGAGTAAAAACTGTTTTGCCCCAGTGCAGATATATATTGTAAAAGCAGCTCTTAGGGTCAAAATGAGATCACTGTGTACTGTCTGCATCGTATTGCAAAGCATTTTTACTGTCCGAAGTGTGCTGTTAGCATGCTAGTTGCTGTTAGCATTACCATGACAGCAACTCTGCTCCGGTCTCTGAAAGTTGTGAAAAGCACCCATAAACCCGTCGTGGCGAATAATTAGGATAGGATTACACGAGGTAAACGAGAAAGAACTTTGGATCACTGCAAATCGTTTTAAAATAAACTAGTTCAGTTTTTTACGTTTTTAAGACAGTAAAAATCAGGAACAGCGCTTTTAACTCTTTGTTGTGATAATAAATTCTCATATTCTCATTCCCACAGTAGCGGTAATGAAGAGATCCTCCACCTGCCCCAGAGTAATCAGCCGTGGGGGTCATTCAAAGCCGGACCCCCTCGATAGTACCACCCCTCCCCCTCCTCCCCCCTCTCTATTGGGACAGGCATAACAGGTGCACGCCCATGTCTTCTGTTGGGACTGTCCACATGTTTTATGCGTCCCCTGCGCTCTGTGACTAGCGGCTAATGCGCGGACTAGCTAGCATGTCACGGCTCCGCATTCTCAAGTACAACGTGCGGGATTGAGACATGTCCAGAATCGCAGGGACAAATGTGGACATGGTTTAGTTATGGTGAGGAGATATGGCACGTCGCGGTAGGCTGTCCTCACCGGACAAACTATGGGATTCATTGAGGAGATGTAAAAGGCAAAGTGTTGCGTTTTGAATTGAACTGTGTTGAGAATTTAAAGGAGAAAAAATATTTGTATTGTTATTGGCCTTGAGTACCTTTACTTTGGTATTTCATGATTTACAACTGAAAATAATGGCTAATTAAAAGAAACTGACATTTTGAAAACAGTTGAACTAGATAATGAGGAATATGACCGGGCATGTTAATATAAGCATGTAGTAGTAATGAAATATAGCTCCAGGTTAAAAGTCAATTTTGCATAATATCTTTTCTTTAAAGGGCCCGTATTACACCATTTTCTGATCTGTTATAATGTTGTTTCCTCATCAAAAACATACCTGGAATTGTGTTTTGTTTCATTCACACATATTTAACACACAAACCCTGCATATTTAGGCTGTGTTGTTCTCTCAAACAAAAAATACTCTGTTCCACCTTGTGATGTCATGTGGTAATACAGGAAGTGTTTTTAAACTCCATACACATTCGCTAGAATCATTTGGACAATTCAATTACAATTCGTAATTGTCAGTCTCTACTGAACAGAGGTGGTAGGTGGAACAGCGCATTTTGAGCCTTGGAAATGTAGACACACTAATAATAAACGGTTACTCAAACATGTGTGACTAAAACAAAATACAACTCCAGGTATGTTTTTGATGAGGTAACAACATTATAACATGGCATAAAGCTCATAAGAGTCAGTGTCCTACATATCAAAAAATGCAATTCACAATACATAATTTGATTTTACGATGGTGCAACAAACTAAGGGCTTTTTATAGCCTCTTCTAAGACACTCAGAAACGCTTTACAGTACAATATTCATTCACTCACTCTTGGTGGAAAGCCACTTCTGTAGCCACAGCAGCCCTGGAGTAGACTGACTGATGGAAGCGAGGCTGCCAATCTGCACCATTTGCCCCCCTCCCGACTACCATCAACACTCACACACACCACATTCATACAAGGCAATGTGTGTGTCTTGCCTTAGGACACAACAGCAGTTTCCACTAGAGCCACTGCTGCCCTACTGTGACACCTAGTATTCTCAGTGGTCTCCCATCTAAGGAATAAAAATCTCGCTAACAAGCTAACTAGCAAGGAAGGCTTTGATTAGCTTCCAAGATCTGTCGAGATAGAGCATTGACAAGCAGGTATGGCCAGTATGTCTGACCATTGCTACTAGTGTAAGCCACTAGGGTAAGCTAGCACTGAAGAACCTGGGGACTCTTCTCCAGACATTGTTCAGGAGTTTTAAGATGAAGGGTTAGTCTACCATACATCCAAATTTAAGTTGATGGCAAAAACTGGAGTATCCCAAGAAACCCACTCAGACACAGAGAGAACATGCAAGCTCCACATTGGAAGGCTTCACACAGTCTGGGAATCGAACTTGAAAGCGTCTCGCTTTGAATAGACCTTATTGGTCCAGAACTACTCACAGTTGCTGCAGTTGCCTATATTGTTGTAGTACAGAGTTGCGGCAGTGTTTACTTAGGTGTGTTTGTGTTTGAATGACCGGTTTAGTCCAGTCGAATGACCACCAGAGGAGACCACAGAAGATCTCAGTAGGAGACATCTCCATCTCTGACATCCCCATCTGGTCCTGTCCATCTCCTCCTCATCAGATCGCACCGAACAAAGCAAAGGTCTGTCTGAATGTTAAGGTATTCTAGAGAAGGGTCAGAGGTCATGCCACCAGTTGCTGATTCCGTTCTTCATTCTTTTCTACAACAATTGCAAAACATATAATCTGTCTTATTCATATCTCATATTTACTATGGAGTTTACATTCACTGCGTATCAGTTTATCAATTAATCTATGTACAATTAATTTCAAACTTTTCTGCCAACTTTAAAGGTATATTACGTAACATTTCTGGTGGAGAATTTGTGACATGTTTGCCTCCATGGAGATGTTTTTGCTTTGTCAGGAATGTTCCATAGTTTGGCATTAAACTTCAGGTGAGTCACAATAAGAATGGATGGTATTTTTGAGCAATAAAACTGCCTGTAACTGACTAAAGGTAAGATAAATAGGTTTAACGCCCATACTGTGAAAAAAATATTTGGGGAAAGCAATAATGTATCCATGGAGACAAGCAGGTAGCAGACATTTACCGGAAAAGTTTCATAATGCATTTTTAAATACAAATATCTTTTATTTTTTTTATTTTTTGTGGTCGATGGGTTGATAGCCAAACTATCTGGAGTACTATAAAAATGTGTGATTTATGATTTGTAATGCTAACTCCTGTTGATTTTTTTTTTTTTTTTGCCAGTTTATGCAGTAGTGATTTTTGTTTTGATCCAATACCAAGTAATACTATGGCAAGTATCACAGTATTGATGTGACTTCTTTACAATAAGGAATTTTACCTTGGTGTCGTTATCTTTGCTCCACCCCAGACTGAACTGATCTAAAAATGAATGTGTAGATAAACTAAAATATAAACAATGTATTTTAAAAAAGACATTTTATCAAAAAACTGCAATTTTTGAGAACAGCTGAAGTATTGCTACATTTGCATGAGAATGAATACTTTTTGATATCTCAGATTTGGTATCAATCCGCCCATCACTATTGTGCAGGTACTACAACTGATGAAATTGACCAGAAATGATCAGGAGGAGAATATTTTTCACATTGAAGCAGCACTTGGCCATTACGTTTACGGGTATTGGAACTGAATTTGCAAAATGGAGTCTTATTGCAATGCAGATTATTTTCATGGTATGTGTAAAGCCACGTCGATATTCCCTGCCTCCCTTTCCTGTCCTCACTCGGCACTTTGCTCCTTTAAACCAATGATTACAGAAAGACAAACATACGTGTAGTTTATTCATACAGAGCCATGTCAAAACCATTCTAAACTTCTACTACTACTGCTACTGCACAATATTTATGTACCAGCGAAGTCAAAGCAAAGCTGGCACAGTCACTCAACGCTTAGATGGGGAAACTTTTAGAAATACTTTGAAGGTCCAATACACATGTTGTTTATCTTGTACGTTTATAAGTGTTGTGATTTGATTGGATGGTAAGAAAAGATGTAATTTCCTCTGCTCATTCAACGTAATAATTTGAGGAGAAATATACAAATTGAAAGCTGGGGTGACCGTATTGTATGATTTGTGTGTTTAGTGAGAAAAGGCAAATTCTTCACTGGTTTCCCATGGCTAAAGTTGGCTAAGATTAGCTAGTTTTTATGGAACGTTAATGTAAAAGTAGTGCTAAGTGTAGAATCAGTTTGTTTGATGTGATTCAATAGAGCGCAGAGGTCTGTCAAAGTAGATCAGGTTGTGTTTATTGCAAAGAAAAACGTAGCGAAACGTGTCCTTACTCTGAGTGGCCTTGCCCTGGCCCTCCACAAACCTGAATTTTACTCGGCCTGCTGTTCCTTGGGCTATAATATTCCACAATATGGCATAAAACGTATCTATCTCCATAGAGAACGTTCCAAAATATGGTTTTAACTTTCTATTTCCTTCATGCAATTAATGTTCCACATGCAGAATGTTACAATACCATACCGTAACATTATGGTTGCTAGGTAACAGTTATGGAATTACCTCTACATATGCCATATCTGCTGCCTGGGTCCAACTAGGAATGATAAACTTCATCAAAAAACTAACTGGCAACTGATCACAGAAAAAAAAAAAACATAAGCACTTCTTTACAATATGAGCAATTTGTACTAATTTGTTTAAGAAATTGGAATTGCAGTCTTAGCTATCATCTGAAGTTGTTATCTAATGTAAGCCCACACTAATGCATGGACAGTGCATTCCTGAAGTGTGCCCATTGTGGTGACGTTTGCCTGCTCAGCTCTTCGGTTCCTCCCCCATGTTTTCCCAGCTCTGCTCCATTATCCTGGTGGATTCTACAAACAAGCAGAGCTCATCCTCCCTCCTCCTCTTCCTCAGGCTGGTGGAGCTGATGAACTGGTCTGCTGTCACAACACTCTCCCGATCATCTGAGCAGGTCCCGGGACAGTGTGGGTGGTCAGTCGGGCAGCTGACCGCCACGGCAGAGGACAATGGACATGCAAGTTGGATGCTGGTAGATGTATTTCTTCACATATTAAAAAATACCTATGGCGCTGGTGTCTGCTATATAGTTATAATCTATGACACTTGGATCATTGTTATAATTTGCACATTTAAATCGCAATATTCATCTAAAACGACTTAATAAAGTAAGTCTTCAGACGTCCGCGTTAGAAAACTGCGATGCTCAATGGCAGCAGACCTGGCCATGAACGTAACGCTACCAAATCGTACGTGTATCATCGATTCAGAAAATAAAATTGCAGGACGACGTAAGTACAGAGCAGTGGGTGTGTATTGGTAACGGTGAAAACGAGGGTTGACCAGCAAAATGGCGTCTTGAAAATAAGCGATTGAAGATTGCTAAAACATGCATGAATCACTCCAGAGCCTTTGGAACTTTCTCCATGGACATAAATACATTTCACGCCGTACTGTCGAATATTATAGCCAAAAGTACAACATTACCGGAGAGAGTAATGTTTTATACTTTGGAACTTTCTCCATGGGCATAAATACACTTCACGGCGTACGTATATTATAGCCACAGGAACAACATTACCGGAGAGAGTAATGTTTTTCTGTGTTTTCCAGTGCAATAAAAAATCCAAAATGAATAAACATGCTTTCATTTTGGTTTATTTTTTAGCTAAAAACTTACGCAGTGGGGCTTTAAGTGATGTAAAACTATGACAATTAATTACCACAGGTACTGTACTGTACCATGCATACTTGAACACTAGAGGACACACAGGGGAGTTGACGTAGACACTTATTTTTACTTTTGGCTCTGAGCTGACCATAGGAAACCAAGAAACAGAGCTGGAACCAAGCCAAATGTCAACAAAGACCTCTTCCTCCAAAGACTCACAAATGAACATGCTGTTATAGGTTAGAGCAAAAATGTCCAATTGCAATATATTTCAATTGTGATCAGAGCATTAAAGGTGCACTATGTAACTTTTTTGGATGGTACGCCGCCTGCTTGTCTCCAGTTAGGTGTTGCTTTGCCAAGAATATGCACAATATGGCGTTAAAAAGGGGTATTTTACTTCTGGGTATTAACTGCTAACATATAACATATTTAGATCACAATGTTACCTTTTATTGTTTTGAAATTGCTATATTCGACAAAAGCAATGTATTTATATGTTTTCAAAGTTTCACTTTCGTTTTTGACGGAGTATCCCCTCCCTTTGCTCCCCATGCTAAGTCACATCCCGCTTTTAAAGCTACTGCACATCGCATCAGGTTTGTCAAGGTGTTGTGTACAGGTTGTATCATGTTTTTTGTATATTTATGGAGACTTTGCATTGAATTGCACAAAATCTTACATCTAACCATAAGCAGGGTTCCAATAGGGCCTCGCTAAAATACTCAAACATGCATGGATGACATCTAAAACCTCTTCAGGCATGTTTTTCATAAGGGAATGTCATAACATTGTAGAAAGCTCAAAAAATCTATTTTGCATAATGCAAGGGAATGTTGTCATAACGTTGTAGAAAGCTCAAAAAATCTATTTTGCATAATGCAGCCTCTTTAAACTTATCTTGCTCTGGATTTGCGAGGCAAGTAAAGGACTTTTTAAATGTGATTCTGATGTGAGTAATCTGATTTCTTTCTAGTTGTTGTTATGCAAAAAAGGAAAAACGAATGTGACACTTCCAAATGCAACAGTTACACTAAAAATCTACTGACTAACTGACACGTGTCACCAGGTGTTTTTTATGATCTGATTTCTTCCATACATGTCAACACACACCAAGTATTTGAGCTAATTATAGTGTTATCTGATTATTCCAGTGACTGTCTGTAAAGGTAACCACTGTTTACCATGGAAGTATAATCAAAGAAGGCGAACCAAAGATGGCGGGGTACTGTTTTCAATGGCCTGAGCTCATTGGCGCAAAATGCCCCCCTCGAAAAAAAAAATTAAAAAAATTCTTACGCATTACTTCCTGTATACTGGCCTAGCACCCCCCAACATGTAGAAAACATGAAACATGCACCACCTGATCACTTTTGACCAATCAGAGCGATAGCTGCTAGAACTGAGCTAGCACGGGCTCAGGGCGGCGCTAGGCTAAGTCTTACTAAGCCAACTTCTAGGATTTTGGGGGGATTTAAACAATTTTAAAAGTTCATGTTGTGAAAATACAGAAGAATCCCTACAAAACCCGACCTTTGTGAAAGCTGTGGATGTACTGTCAGCCGAACACGGGCAGTTTGAATTCCCCAAAAAATGCATTGTGCTCTACGGAAGAATTCTTTCTGGGCCAGAGCTCCCGGGAACTGCAGTACCTCGAGTAGCCACTAATCGATGATCTCACACGGGGACGGAGGTGGAGTGTCTTATCCAGTTCTTATTATAGATCCATGCCGTTTACTCTTGAAAAGCCAATCTTTGCATATTAATAATCACAAAACTATATGTATATAAGCAATTACGCAGTACCTTTAATGTGGGCAGTCCAGGAAATTAGCACAATTTATAGAGAACAAAACACATCTAAAATTAGTTATGGTTGAGAAATGATGGAATATACAGTGTACATAATATTTAGTCTGCAGATGGATGTGTTCATTTCCTGTAGCCTATATGAGGAAAGACAGTGCAGTGAGGTCACTTCCTCTCCACTGCCCCCTACAGGTGTGGCTGCAACATGTGCGTCATAGGCCAATTTCAGTTTGATTTAGAATGTGATCACTGTACGCAAATGTTTATGCTATCTATATATGCCCATTATATTATTCATTATTATATATCTTTTCAAAGTTATAATTCTGGATAACTAGCAGCAACACAGATGAATGAAAACATTTACGTTTATGTACAATTTAGCAGTTTTAGTTTTTAGCAACAGTACATGAAATAGTAGGGGTATAGTACAATCAGATCTAGCAGTCAAGTCACAGTAAAGTACTAATATCAGAAGTATTAGAAGGTACATAATTGGAGCAGTAAGGAAGGATCAGTAAGTAAGTAGTAGTAGTTTTTATTTGGCCTATTGGCTCTGTGAACAATAGCATCTGGGAACCTGGCTGTTAGCGTCACTACTTCCTGTCCAATTTTATCGCTATGAGTCACGCTAAAATGAATAAATATTTAAAGATGAGGCAGTGGACAGGGAGCGGGTGGGCGTCACTGACAACATGTTAAAAACTTCACAAATAAAATGAATACAGTGACCTCTGTTTAGAAAGAGAGATGTTTGCGTCTCAATGCTAACGTTAATGCTAATTTTGAGGCACAGTAAATATCAAAACAGCGTCACAAACTGAAGTAGGTCTATTCTACATATACAAATAATTGGGTAGTCTTTATTTTAATTAATTTGAATTTTAATGGGTTGTTTACTTATATTTATATTATATTCTGATTTTAATAAAAGTGACTGTTAGCTTTGCGACACAGTGAGCTAGCTAGAGTGTTGCTGTGCCCAGAGCCTAATCCTTTAACGCTAGAAAAATCATTCAATCTGTCATTTATCCAAGAATTTTGATGTTACGGGAGACCAAAAAACAAATAAAAATAATCTTTAAGGAAGTGGGGTCAAAGTGTCCCCTTATCCTTCTAGTGTTACTAAATCTCCCATAATACCTTTTAAAGTCTAAATCCCAGCATCGTTTTTTTTTTTCCCTCCCTTTAAAAACACGTCATCCAATACTTTTACATTTCAGTTATTGTTTAAAACTTACTCCTCTCCGGTTTCACATGTGACCACTGGCTGACAGAAGGTGTGTGCTGGAGTGTGCCTCTCTCAAAAGCCCCCTCACAATAGTACCTCTGCTCCTTTATGTACTTTTACTTTGTTCTGACTCCTCACCTCCATCCTAACCTCGCTCCCCCGTGCCCCCCGCCCACTCCGGACCCTTTATGTACCAGTGCAGGGGGTCAAAGGTCGCCTCTTCTTCTTCCTCCTCTCTCATTTTCCAGCTGTCTATCTGAGCTCGCCATCTCCGCAACCTAAAAATATGATACTTTTTGTGTATCGTCTTGTCGATAATTTGATAAAGCTATGCTAAGAGTTCAAAAAAGGTGATAAAAGAAATACAAATGGGTTTAGCTGTCATGGAAATGGTAGATGAGCAAGTTTAAATATTCTACGCAGAGTATTGTGGTCATTTAAAGGTGCACTTTGTTTGGGGGTTCAGCTAATGGTTGTCGGTTTGACTTGCTTTGATTTGAATGTTCCACAGTATGGCATTAAACTTATCTGTCTTGCATTTATTCTATTCTTAGTTTCTTAGTTTTGTTGCTCAAAAAACCTTGAAAATAATTGTTTGTTTCTGTTTTTGTGCCCCTGAGCAAAACACAGTGTAGTCGAAATGCTCACTCAATCACTTACTATGTTTTTTATGCCTTTTCTGTTCAAAATCTTAAAAATAAAACAACAACAACAACAACAAAACTCTTCCAATTTCTAAATTTCAAAATTAAAGAAGCTGCAACAATTTCTGAGTCTTGATGTTGTTACGGCCCTAGGCTTAAGTTCTTTTCTTTGTTTATATGTGTCTATTATGTTTTGTTGTGTCCCTGAATCTGTCTCCTTTCCCCCATGAAATCCTGGCTACGCGAGCCCTCGCTGATGATTGGAGGACGGTTTACCAGCCTGGCCAATCCTGTGGCTCACCTGCAGCCACCTCCCCCCATTTAAGAAGATTCAGGACACCTGTTCGGGGCTGAGTGTGGCCAGTATGTTATATTCGTGTGTCTCTTTTGTCATGTCCCTACAGCGGTAGTGATTTTGTGTTTTGAGACACTTGGCCGTCAGTACTGACTTCATCAAGATTTTGTTATGTTACTGTTAAACGTGTTTTAGTTAACTTTACCTTTGTTTTTGTTTAAACCTTGTAAGGTACCTTTTGTTTCAATATTTTATACCCCTTTTGTTTAGTTTACCCTTAACATCCCTGTTCATTAAATTACTTCTTTACCATTTTTTATCCCTTGGTGACCTGGGTTGTAACAAATGTATGTGTCATTTTAAAGGAACTGCATGTAAACTTTTGATTTTAAATTCCATAAACATAAACATGAACTGTGTACCCAGATACAAGGTAAAAATTTTCAAATCAAATATAACTTTTACTGCTATTGTACATCAACTATTGTAATGATGATTTATTCTTAATGACAAAAACATTGGACATGATGGCCAAGTTGTTGATGTTATAATTTAGTGTTTTGGTTGTCAAGACGATTACCCAATCAGAAAGCAAAATGAGCCTCACATAAGTCTCTCATTTGGGTTGACAGTTCAAACGGTGAAATCACCTTCAGCCAAACATGAATCAGTGCTAGTGCAGCCTCTGCAGCTCAGGGAGTGAATTCTGGAGGTTCCAAGTTTTCACGTGAGTCCTGTCCATATACTGAGAATGAGAACAACTTGTGTCCTTTATCTGCAGGTTAAGGCAAAGACAACACAGGTTCAGATGTGATTTTAGTACCTTTTAGTAACTGTAAAAGTGCAGACTACATACTAGGTTGTCAAAAGTATCAAAAATCAGATACTAATCAATACTAAAACTAGTATTGAAACTAGATAGTTATTTGAGCAAGTATCGATACTGAAAAAGTCTAAAGAAAGTGGATTAAATTTGACCTTTCCTTAACAGTTTCATCTTGAGTTTTATCAGAACTAGTGTAACCACCACATAGTATAATAAACAATTTTTTACACTTTTATCACTGTGGTATCGGAATCAGTATTGAGTATTGTTCCAACACTACTACTTACAGTTCCTTTAAAAGTAAAAAATGTGTTATGCTGTTACATTCTTTCCATGCTTGCAGCTTTCCAAGATATTTAAACCAACCCCCAGTGTGCGCGGCTAATGTCCTCTTATTGTAACGCGCTTATTGTTTGCACACACGCATACACACACACACGCACGCAGTGACATAAGACACTGAGAGGACCTGATGTCTTCCCCTGCTCTCCTCATTACTGGACCCCCGCCAACACACTCTGCCCCCAGCAAACAATGGACATATATATAGCCGCGCTGGGAAAAAGCATACAAACACGGAGTCCATCTTTAGTCTGCGGGAGGAACGCCCGGCCCTGGACTTCCTGTTTGAGGCTCAGGCAGAGGTGCATCATGGGAGAGGAGATGGGACACAGTAGGGGATAGTGCAGCGCAGTTTCGTCATATGGGAAAGTGAGCTGACGCTGTAAAAACGGGAACTAGCGGATGGATTTGTACTGTAAAAATCAACTGATAAAACTGTTTTAAAATGTTGACTTCTGGTTTGAGTTTTAGACCTAAAATGTGTTTATTAATTGACTTATTTTTTACGAAATGTCCAGTACAGATATATTGTATAAGCACTTTGAGTTTTAGACCTAAAATGTGTGTTTATTAATTTACTTATTTTTTACGAAATGCCCAGTACAGATATATTGTATAAGCAGCTCTTGAGGTCAAAATAAGTTTGCTGTGTACTGTCTGCATCTAAAGTGTTTTATTGTCCGAGAATCAGGATGTGTGTGTTAGCATGTTAGTTGTTGTTAGTTGTAGCATTACAGTAATGGCAAAACTCCACTCTGGCCTCTCAAAGTTGTGAAAGGCGCTTATAAACTCATTGTTGTGAATAGTTAGGATGCTCTTAATGCGTAAGGTAAGTGAGGTGATAACTTTGGACCACTGCAAACCGTTTAAAATGAACTAGTTCTGTTTTTCGCATGTTTAACACAGTAAAAATCAGGTACAAGGCCTTTAACAATGATGTAAAAGAGACATAAATCCTCACAAATTGGGTTTTGGACATATACCGTATTTTTTCGGACTATAAGTCGCACTTTTTTTCACAGTTTGGCCGGGGGTGCGACTTATACTCAGATGCGATTTATATGTGAAATATGTTTTTTTTCTTCATTATTATGCATTTTTTGGCTGGTGCGACTTATACTCCGGTGCGACTTATACTCCGGAAAATACGGTAACCAAAAAATCCACCATCTTCTTATCACTTTGGAGATGTCAGTGCTTTGCCTGTTCCAGAGTTTTAACTTATCTATATGCGTGAAGACCAGCAAATGATGCCACCAAGCCAAGTTACAGGGCAGATCTGAGGAGAGGCGACCTCGCTCACAGTAAATGATCAAACGGTCACATTTTTATAAAGCGCTTTTCCACCTTCAAGTCACTCAAAGCGCTTTACATCAAGGAACCACTCACCCAATCACACACACATTCACACACCAGCGTACGCAGACTCTGGGGGCGAGGTGGGTTAAGTTTCCAACGACAGCAATCATCTACGGGAGCTGGAATCGCTGTGGGTCAGTGGATCTGACCACTCTACCAATGATGTTTTTTATGTCAAGAACGGGATTTGAACTGCCAACTTTCGGATCAGTGGGCAAACACTTTAACAACTGAGCTACTGTCGCATGTTTTTAAGTTAATTAAACAAAAACATGCAATTGAATAAATGCAAGACATATCAATTTAATACCAAACTGTGGATCGTACCAAGGACAGACAGATGGCCCACCACACACCAGAAAAGTTACATAGTGAACCTTTAACAAATTAACTGTAAAAAAAAGAAAAAAGTACCACTTGTATCTTTGACCATTCCAGCACTGCTAACATGAATAACTAGCATGGAATGAGTAGAGAACGCAAGTCTACATTCACAAAACAATCCCCACCTTCAATCACTCAAAGCGCTTTACATCAAGGAACCACTCACCCAATCACACACACATTCACACACCAGCGTACGCAGACTCTGGGGGCGAGGTGGGTTAAGTTTCCAACGACAGCAATCATCTACGGGAGCTGGAATCGCTGTGGGTCAGTGGATCTGACCACTCTACCAATGATGTTTTTTGGGTTTTTTTTTATGTCAAGAACGGGATTTGAACTGCCAACTTTCGGATCAGTGGGCAAACACTTTAACAACTGAGCTACTGTCGCATGTTTTTAAGTTAATTAAACAAAAACATGCAATTGAATAAATGCAAGACATATCAATTTAATACCAAACTGTGGATCGTACCAAGGACAGACAGATGGCCCACCACACACCAGAAAAGTTACATAGTGAACCTTTAACAAATTAACTGTAAAAAAAAGAAAAAGAAAAAAGTACCACTTGTATCTTTGACCATTCCAGCACTGCTAACATGAATAACTAGCATGGAATGAGTAGAGAACGCAAGTCTACATTCACAAAACAATCCTTTTTCACATCTGTGCTCCGTGGAGAGCACTTTTACTCCCATTGTCCGCTCTAGTTTGATTCATGAGCGAGCCTTGGTGAGGTTTAGCAGTATGTAGACTTAATGGGGCTGCCCACAGGGATGAGTGGACATTGTGAATCACTTCCAGCTGATGACCATTCATTTCGTAGAGGCAGTCACATATTTATTTCCCTCTGAGGATAGCTTCCAGGGTTCCATTCTTAAAAAGTCGTAAATGCACAATGTTATGTATTACTCAGCCTGTTAAACCTACTTTACTACCCCTTATTGTTGCTATTACTTTTACATTTTCTACAGAAGCTTTTCTGGACAAATATCACGGTGCTAACGTTTGCCAGGTTACTTTTGTATTGATTTTAATTATGTATGGAATAAGTCAGTCAGTCAAATCCTCCGTCCTAACTTGAGACGGTCCAACCACAGTCACTAATTTGTGTCACGTTTCACAAACGCAGAAGACGTCTCCTCTCAAAAATTGTCGTAACATTCAGAACAATATATAACTTATTTTACCTGAGAAACATAAGAGTTTGGTCCTTCAGTTGCTGATGCGCTGTCTCAGTCCTTAATGTTGTTGATGTTTTTTTTTTCCTTTTTTACGTGTGAGCAGCCATGTTTGTTTT
The DNA here is from genome assembly GCA_000787095.1 of Periophthalmodon schlosseri. Classification (NCBI taxonomy): domain Eukaryota; kingdom Metazoa; phylum Chordata; class Actinopteri; order Gobiiformes; family Gobiidae; genus Periophthalmodon; species Periophthalmodon schlosseri. The sequence goes on from KN474718.1 coordinate 59,448, forward strand.
TGACACGAATGGGCCATGTGTCTCTCCGATTGGTTAATGCGCCTGTCAATCACGCCTTCTGAAATCGGGGAGATCAGATTGTAAAAATTTAAAAAACTATGTAAATATACGCCTTGTTTCTTGATGGTGGTATTAGAGAGAACGCTGACTAGGGCACAAACAAGATGGCACCAAGCAGATATAAACATAAAATAATCATTTCTCACCAAACGCTGACTTGATCTTGTGATAAAACGCAGTATTTTCAGTGATGGCAACGTATATATTGACCCAATATGCTTAGCAAAGCAAAGCCAACACACGCTAGCAACACCTGTTTCCTGTTTATCGATGCACGGCACTCACGTAGATCGAACATATTATATTTCCAGTGCATAATGCATCTAACATGAGCCAAACTTAATGCATTACATAAAGAGAGGTTAAAACGCGGCATAGAGGCTCAGAGAAGTGAAATCAATGCAGAAAAAGCTGACGATAAACCGTACGTAGTTTAGTGTTTAAGCTAGCTTTAGCCACGTCTCACAGCAACACAAACTTGGAATTACTAAACATCTTTTTGTAGGCTAAATGCTGAGATCAGCCTCATAATGAAAAAAAAACCCAAACAAATCAGATACGATGTAGATTTCATTTATTTATTATGTTTACAAACCCCTGTCCGTGGACCTGGAGCCATGCCTCAAAATGACCCATGCCAAGGCAGCCCCTGGTGTCCCTTGCCCATGGAAATAAGGCTATACCGTATAAAGAAGTGGACTAAGGGAGTGTGACGTCACCTATAGCGTTCAGCTCCAGTCAAATGAAGTGCATCAAGCACTAAAGCAGGTTCTTAGCAACACTGTCAATCAAATTTTTTTGCTAACGCTAGGAACGAAGGCACCTGATTTGTCTGTTATTAATGTTCATATCTTGAGTTACAGACACAATAGGGAAATAAAAATACCAGGATCATGTAGAGCGGGTTAATACAAACATTTTAAGACCAAAATGACGAGCCTGACAGCAGCAGTTACGGAGAGAGGGGTTTTTCAATAGAAAGTGAACTGGAGCCAGAGTCGATGGAGCCAGAAGCACACCCATGTTCATTTCCTATTTGTAACATACCAGCTAGCAGGTTAGCTATGTCCATTTATATATACAGTCTATGGCCTATATTAGCATGATAGTTAACGGCTGTCTACCATTTTTTCAAAACAATACACCATGTGGTATTTTTTTGCAGTTTATAATTTTAAAATTGGAATATATTTGACTATATTTGAAAATAATGTAAAACTTACTGTCAAAGAAAGAAATGCAAACCTTGTGCCAGTTGAAACTCCCCTTATTGTTTCATTTCGATTTGGAGTGACAATTTTGGGAAAGCACCAGTTCACCCAATCAGAGGATAACATTTACATATCAAACAACGGCTGCATATGAACCCCATGTGTGGAGAGGCTGACTCATGCTAACTACTTTCATTCAGACAATTAGCAAAACACGTCAAAATCAAAAACCCCTCTCATCTTCACAGCACAGCTGCAGCATCCACAAAAGCCAAAAATCTAATCTTCGCTTTTTCCACTTTTGCGTTGCGTCTGTTGTTTACCGCTGATTGTCTTATTTGTTTACGCGGTTTCGGACATATGTTGGCAGCGTGTGCGTGGTCTGAGCTCACCGTTTGGATAGGCTCATTGTGCACAAAAATAGTTCTTTTGTTGAGAGCGGAGGAAGTGGCGCGTGGTTAGGTCATGAAAGAGATGAGAGTGAGAACGTCTGGAGTTCCCACTATCTAATGTTCACATGAGACACAACCAACAATTATACTCAAGTAAAAGTAACAGTATTTCAAAATAATAATACTCAAGTAGAAGTACAAAGTAGTCGTCCAAGAAATTAATCAAGTAAGAGTAAAAAAGTATTTGAGAAAACTACTATTAAAGTAAGAATAACTTAAAGAGTAACTGTCGGGACATGACATCTGATTTATACATTTAAGTTAATGTAATTTGAAGGAAAAAAAACATCACAAAATCTGGTATTTTCAAAGGATAGATACAAAAATGAGACAAACTAAATCATATCTGAAGGAGCGGTGCAAGAAACACAAATGTTGGTATCATTTCATATTGTCAACATAAAGCTTTTGTCACTTGTCGACTTACTCACAGTGGGAAGAGTAACCAAAACTTTTACTCAAGTAAGTGCTGTTGCGTCAATGAAAATATGACTCAAGTAGGAGTAAAAGTATGCTGCTAAAAAAGTACAATTCCTTTAAAAAGTTGCTCAAGTAAATGTAACTCAATACATGTAACTGAGTACTACCCACCCCTGGATACGGCAATAGGCTGCATTCATGTTATAGAATTAGTTTAAGTCATAACTTCAGATGGAGAGCAGGGGAATATTTATGTGGCAAGTCAAACCTAATACCTCTGTATTTCTTTATACAGAGGTATCAGTCTGGTCCCCACGTCCTCCGTTGTACCTCGTTGTACCCATCATTTTGAACACAATCAAATTTCTCTCACCTCAGATTAACAAAGTTTAGTGCTTAGCTCATTGAGCCAAACCTTGTCAAAGCCTGATCTCATCAGACCTCAGAAGCTGGACAGGGCATGGGGCTGAGAATTCCAGGTGCCATAGTGGGGCGTCAGTGGCAAAAACTGCCACTGTGTTCTTAGGTAAGACTCACCCACATGTGTGTGTGTGTGTAAGTGTCGGTGGTGGTCAGAATGTGCAGATTTGCAGCCTCGCTTCTGTCAGTCTACCCCAGGGCAGCTGTGGCTACAATAGTATCTTACCACCATCAAGTGTGGAGTGAATGAATAATGCACGAAACTATAAAGCAACTTTGAGTGTCTGGAAAAAGCATTACATAAGGCCAGTGCATTATGATGATGATGATGATGATGATTATTATTATTCTTATAATTGATTCTGCAGAAATCCGCCACATGCATCAGTCCCATTTTTTTTTTATCAGTCCCATTTTTTTTTTTGTCATTTCTTTTTTCCCCGTAAGCAGCCATATTTCTTTTGACGGATCATGCATGTCTCTGATTGGCAAATCCACCTGTCAATCATGCCCATCTGAAAACAGGGAGATTCATATTGGACTGTATATTCTGGATGAAGTGTACTCTTTTGAAAATAAGTCTATGGCCATGGTTGATCATATAGTTACAGTTGTCCTACATTTGCATGAGACCAGCATCCAAACTATAAAGACACCACCTGCTTGGTTAAACCGTGAGCTATGTGAAAGTTTGCACTGTCTAAACTACATTCATCTTTTAACCATCGGCTTTGTACATAATGAGATATAATACCCTCTCTCAGATCGGAGCAGTGTCACCTCCAGGCGCAGGTGTGTGACAGGAGGAGGAAGTGGGCATGTCCAGAGCTGTCTCCCACGTCGACGGCCTGTCACAGAGCTACATTCAGCTCCGCCCCTCCTCTGATGAACTGCGCCATAGAACGGCCTCCCGCTGTGAGCCTAACATCTGCACAACTGTATCTACCCACACACTGCTATAGGTACAGGAGACATGCAAAGTGAGCTTATCTGAAGTGGCTTTGCATAATATTCTTCTGGGTTATCTACAGATTGGACATTTATAGGTGTATTACTTACTTTCCATCCCTGCTAAGCGGTTATAGTTCTGTAAGGAAAAACTCCCCCCAAAAAACAACTTTGAGGACAACCACAGGGAAGGAGGATCCAGTCCTATAAATGGACAGGCTGTAGATGTGTCCAGGACTGAACCAGGTCTAAACCAGGGAAGAACCAGGACTATACCAGGACTCAACCAGGACTAAACAAGGACTGAACCAGGATTAAACCAGAACTAAACCAGGACTCAACCAGGACTCAACCAGGACTAACCAGGAATAAACCAGGACTAAAACAGGAATAGACCAGAACTAAACCAGGACTGAACCAGGAAAAAAACAGAACTAAACCAGGACTGAACCAGGAAAAAAACAGAACTAAACCAGGACTGAACCAGGAAAAAAACAGAACTAAACCAGGACTGAACCAGGAAAAAAACAGAACTAAACCAGGACTGAACCAGGAATAAACCAGGACTAAATCTGAAGTGAACAAGGACTAAACCAGGACTAAACCAGGACTAAAGCAGGACCTGAACCAGACTAAACCAGGACCAAACCAGGACTAAACCAGGGCTGAACCAGGACTAAACCAGGACTAAACCAGGACTAAACCAGGACTAAACCAGGACTAAACCAAGACAAACCAGGACTGAACCACTGAACCATGGACAGACTCTAGATGTGCATTCTTTTGCAGTTCCAGTCTTTTGGAGTTCCAGTCTGTAGAGACAGAGGAGGACTCATCCAGGGTAGGGTAGGGGTCATCCAGCCTGGTGAGGGAGAGGAGAAGACCTGGGTCCACAGAACAAGATCAGGGGCATCTAAGGTCCAATCATAATGGGGCAATCGGCGGGAGGGCATCTGAAACAGTTACACTCAAACAACTTGTCAATGAACAGACTGCAGGTGAACTTAGTAGTGAATATTGGAGATAGGGAAAGTAGGAAGCAGAGGATAGAGCCTTAAGCTCATTCAAAGAAGAACGTTTTAAGCCTGGTCTTAAATGTAGAGAACCCAATGACACGGACAAGGAGCTGATTCCATAACACAGGCGCTCAGGGTCGTTCAAAATGCAAGAAAAAGTGCTTTGAGTATCTTGAAAGGCGTCATATGAACCCATTACTTGACCGGGCGTTAAATGAGATTAAAATTAGTCAGTGTTGGTCGGAGTTGGAATACGTGGTTTTCATGCAGCAGCAGTCTTCAGTATAAAGTACGTGAGTCTTACCCCCTGCAGATTCAGTGACAGACTGATCCACCCTCGCCGTGTGAAGGAGAGGTCCCTGCCGCTGTCAGACTGTACAATGAACCCTGCTCGCCCCAGGACCAAACTTAAATCGTAGTTGAAAGAGCATTGTGTAACGTTACTGGTGGAGGGTCCGCTACTGCTTATCTTCATAACAAGCAATTTTGAGCAATAAAAACACATGCCATTGAATAAATATTTGATAGATCAGTTTAACGCCATAGTGCGGAACATTCTTGGCAACCCTAACCCAGGCACAGGGTTAGGGTTGCCTCCTCCTGATGTCATGTGGTAATACAGGAAGTGCTCCGCTGTGTTTTTTAAATTCCATACACCTTCACTAGAATCATTTGGATAATTTCAGCCCTGGAATTGCCAATCTCTACAAAATAAAAGGTAAAAGGCAGCTGTTAACTTGAAAACTATCACTTCATGACATCACAAGGTGGAACAGAGCATTTTGAGCTTTGGAGATGAAGACACACACAACAAACAAAACACAACTCCAGGTATGTTTTTGATGAGGTAACAGCATGGCTTCAAGCGCACAAGAATCAATTTTGAGTAATCTCGGACCTTTAATGCCATGCTGTGGAACATTCCAGGCACAGCAATAAACATGGGGTCAAGAGGAGCTGGCCCTCCACCAGAAAAGTTACATAGTGCACCTTTAAAAGTCTGCTATTATCAGAAATGGACCATAATAATGACTATTCGACAAAGTTACTCCGGTAGAATTACAAACACCACACGCTGTCTGGGAAGTGAACTGTTGACCTTTTGGTAAGATGTACTAACTAAACGTAATCAAGAAATGTACTGTATAGTTACAATAATCATACTTGAGTGTCAAAGGCGCTGTACCTGTTATTTTCGTAAAAAAAACATGAAAAACAGACGCCAAATGGTTTGCAGTGGTCTAAACTTATTCCTCACTTACCGTATGCGTTCTGAGCATTCTAATTATTCCCCGTGATGAGTTTATAAGCACTTCTTCCAACTTTCAGAGGCCAGAGCAGAGTTTTGCTGCCACGGTAAGGCTGACAACAACTAGCATGCTAACGGCGCACTTCCTCGTTCTCAGAAAATAAAACACTGTATATATCTAGACACAGACAGGACACAGCAGTCTTATTTTGACCCTAAGAGCTACTTTTACGATATGTGTAATGGGGCAATCACAACTGAACATATTTGATTCCCATAAACAGCCTGTGAATGCATCATTTATATCCCAGTGCATTGTAAACATTCCCATGATGGTCTCCTGGCTGGAACAATGCTCTGACAGCCCGTCTGTGTCACACGCTGAACAGTTGTGGAGGGAACTCGGGCTCATGTTTGATAGATGGAATAAACAGTAGTGACAATGTGCTGTAATACAAATAGTGCATGTAAACACAGCTACACACAGTTTAATCAGAAAGGAACAAGCCCAAGGCATTTCCTGCATTAGAGCTACTGTTTTTGACCCACTTCACCGGGACACTTAAAGTGCACATGACAGGTTTCAATGTTTTTCTAATTATTACTTAGTTTGGTGAGAGAGTTCTTTTGTTCCAGTATTTATCATAGTTATAATCAGTCATCTGGCAGTTTGAGAGAAAAATTAGAAAGTACAGATGAGTTCTAAAATTGAATCTCTCTACGTCATCCATACACAGAAATTCGTCTAAAATGCTGGTACAATTTAGCCTTGCCAGCGAGATTAATTCTCGCAATTTTTGTGAGTTCACAAACTTTTGAGAATCCGACTTGTTAAGCACCAGCTGAAGCGTTTGCTTGTGAGAGGTGTGGGACCAATCACACGGCAGCGCTGTGGTTTGGACGGAAGCCAGTGGCAAACGAACCAAAACAAACACGGCGACGCAGACAGACATAATTCGGCCTATTTTAGCAGCAATACAGACTACTTTGTGAAAAACATGCAGAGGGAAGTGCTTTGTGCGTTTGTGCCTGTGATTTTCTCTCAACTGGATTTAACTAAAGTTTGATTTTTTTGGCTGTTCTGCTGTTGTGACGCTTCAACCAGTTGCCTTGGAGTATTTGTTTGAACGCTCCGATCATTGGTTTCCGTCCCAGATTGACGTGCAGTTCAGAGGGCTACACACAGGGCTCACACAGGGCTCAATAACACTGTGTTATTGACCATAACACAGTTTTACACATATATGTCCAAACTTTCTCAGCTACTTTTTAAAACAGAGCTTTTTGGATATGTAAGTAAAGGTAATGTAATATGTAAGAAAATTGTAAAGTTACCAGTGTGGTCGCTTTGTCTCCTCAGTTTAGCAGTTCAAATTAGGCTAACAACAACAACTTCTACTCTCTTCAATACTGGGATGGCGTTTTGACCAATGAAATCATTTAAAGGTGCTGTACGTGATTTTTACCATCTTGAAAACGTGTTTATTTTAAGCAGTTTTATTTTGCAGTGGTCCAAAATTATTCCTCACTTACCTTCTGCGTTTTCAGTGACCTAATTCTTCACCGCAATGAGTTTGAGATCTTTTCACAACAGTGTTAGCTAATCCTAACAACTAGCATGCTAACGTGCACTTTGTGATTATTGGACAATAAAATGTTTTCTACTTAGATGCAGACAGTACACAGCAGACTTATTTTGACCTGAAGAGCTGCTTATACAATATATATCTACCGGGAAAAAGCCTGGAACAGGGTCTAAGTTTGGGGACATTATATGGACTTTAAAAACACGGACACTTAAATGACATTTTGATCTTTGGAGAGGGAAACGGATACTATATGCCGAATAATCCAACACAAATAGGGAATGTTATCATGTGAAAAGCTAAATTTGTTGTAACACAATTGTCCAACATAAACACAGGTTAAATACAGTTTAATCAGACGCAAATATCCACAAGACACTTCCTGAAGATCGACTGTCTCTGACCCACTTCTCTGCAACATGGACACTCGGATCCTCCAGCTGTTTATAGAGGAAGCTATTGTCTACAAGAGCCTGCTTCCTCTACAGCTAATGCAGACTAATGATTTCAACACGCCTCTGTCAATGTTTACTGTTTTTGCAACCTTTTGGACAAATAGTTTTAAATCGGTAAATGCCTGAAATAACGAAACGTATTGTTGGTGTTGTTGTTTTTCAAATAATAGAATTTTCGGATAAATAAAGACTGGGAGTTTGAACTAGGGTCACAAGATTCAAATCGAAATCGCAATTTGGATGGACAAACTTAGTAAATCACAAAGGGTGCAACTTTTGAAGTACTACCGTGACTACTATGGGCAGCAGTAGCTCAGTTGGTAGAGTGTCCACTGATCCAAAGGTTGGCGGTTCAAATCCCGCTCTCGATATAAACATCATTGGTTGAGTTGGCAGATCCAATGATCCACAGGTTGGCAGCGTGATTCCAGCTCTCACAGATGAATGCTGTCGTTGTGTCCTTGGGCGAGATGCTGTGTACACTAGTGTATGAATGTGGTAGTCAGATCCACCCTACTTCTGTTGTGTCCACTAGCAAGACACTTCTATTTCCAGCAGTTAATGAAAGTAAATGGGTGAGTTCTCAAAACAGGTAGTGTTATACAAAAGTGTTTCTTTCCATTATAAAGGAAGGTCATCTGGCCGAAAAAAATCTGCTTTAAGATTGTGCAACTATGCAGAATTAATAAAGGTATAAGATGAGAGACTGAATTATAATAATTCAAAAATACATCAATAATTGTAATGGCAAATTGATCACGAATTTTATTGACTTTGCACCAAAATTGATTGGTTTACTTTATTTTTGTCATTTAAATATTTTTTTCAGAAAATAAAATATAAAATGAAAATAAAAACAAAAATAGATTTTGTTTTATTTTATCTTTTTTATTGTCTGTTTTTTAAAAAGTTTTTACTTCGCTTTATTTACTTTAGGAATGACGTGAATCCACAACAGCTGACTTCCCAGTGCCTCTCATCAAAGTCAGCTGTAGGTTCGCCCAGCGGGAGACATGCCGCTAATTAGCCTTTAGCATTTCAAAGCACCTCTGTGGGTCATCCCTGGGTTTGGTCTGACAGGAGCAGGAGCGTCAGGCGCGTCAGGAGCACGGTGCCTGTTTTCACACCTGTCTCTCAGTGTGGACATTAGTGTCACTTCACAGACCACTGCTGATCTGAACAAGGTCTGGAGAAGATGAGATAACAAACATTTACATGAACATGAGAGGTTTACTTAGGAAATGGGTGCAATGTATGGGGTCAGTAAAATGCATTCCAAGTGTATGTTTTTCCTCAATAAACTTAGTAGTAGTAGTATTAGTAGTTTTATATAGCTCTTGTTGACAAACTCAAAGACAAACTCAAAGACACTTTACAGTAGCAATAGTAGTAGGCCTGGTAGTAGGTGTAGTGTAGTAGGTCTAGTAGAAGAAGGCCTAAGAGTAGTAGTAATAGTAGACCTAGTAATATTAGAAGTTGTTGCTGTAGTAGGGCTAGTAGTAAAGGTAGTAAATTGAAATTTAAGATTTCATTGTCATAGAACAACAATGAAATTACATTTTGAGCATCAAACACAGCATAATTTTGATGTAAAGTGCAATATTTTTTTTTCAACTCAAAGAAGTAGGCCTAGTAGTTGTAATCCTAGAAGTCCTAGAAATAGTAATAATAGTAGACCTAGAAGGAGCAGTAAATGTAGTAACAGTAGTAATGTAATCCCGAGGCTAAACTAAGGCTAAACAAACATTTGAATTTGAATTAGTGGCTATACAGTCCCTCAGAATAACTATGGTTTTCAAACTGCGGGGTAAGTACCACATACAGCTCGTCTTAACATGGGGGTACTACCATTTGTGAGTTTGTTGTTTATGTATTGTATGCAATAGGATATGTACTACAATACCATAAACTGTTAAAGCAGTTTGAGAGAATCCTTGTTTTGTTTTGTTTTGTTGTAACAAGACTTTACTGTGGAATGACGTGAATTCACACCAGCTGCTGACAAGGCTTAACCCAGCAGGAAATATGCAGGTAATTAGCATTAGCAACATACCATAGCCTCAGAGGTAAACATGGCACAAAAAAACAACTATAAAAATATAATGTTAACGCAAACTTTTATCTAAAATATATGATATTTGCAGTGGTGGGTGAAGTACTCAATTTTGTTACTCAAGTAAAAGTAGAGATACAGAGGTAAAAAGTTACTAAAGTAAAAGTAAAAGTATGACATGAAAAAATCTACTTAAGTAAAAATATTTCACACAGGTGTTAAATGTAGTGATATAACAGTAACAATATTTCTCATGAATTTTGTGTATTTATTAATTTATTTGCTCAAAGCCAAAGCTTGAACTCGAAAACATTAGAACATGGTAAAAATAACCCCTCAAATCATATGAAAAGTACTTTTTATTTTTCAGTCTGGTTCAAAAATGTAGTGGAGTAGAAAGTACAGATACCTGCTCTCAAATGTACTGAAGTAAAAGTAAAAAGTGTAAAATGTACTTAAGTAAAGAACAGATACCTAAATTCCACTTAAGTATAGTTCTTTACTACTTTTAATTTGTCACTTTCCACCACTGGATATTTGCCATAAACCATTCTCTAACACTACGCACATTTTGTAAAACTATATCTGATGTATTCACCTTATTCCAGAAGTTGCCGTGGGCGCCGCCATCGTTATTTGGCTTGTATTATTTTGTATGAGGCTGGCGATTTTGACAGCAAATAAATTCTCTACAAAGCCGTTTTAAATCCTCCCAGAGAATCGGTGAGGTGCTGACTTGTTGGCGCACATGAACATAGAACATTTTACACAAATCAACGCTATTTTTTTCATATTTTTGAGGCGAAACTTTACCCGAATTCATCTTTGTAATTGATAATCTTTAATTGCACATGGGTTTAGTGTCTTTGAATCTTTGATCTGAAGTGTAGATTTAAAGTGTAGTCCTTGGCTCGGGCCTAATAAGTATTCCAAAGATTCTGTGGTAGTAAATCCAAATTCTCTATTGAGTAAAGATTGATGAGCCATGGAACACGTGTGCAAAAGTAAGATTCCAGATTGAGTCCCCCGTTCGCTCTGAGAAGTGTCTAATGTTACAGCCTCTTCCTGTGCTCCATCACTGGGTTCACTCAATACTGACATTTATGTCCTCTTCAGGCTGCTGTACCTCACCTTGATAATAACATCTCAACAAATCCTTCAAATATTTAGTAAAAAAATCTATTTCTTGTAGATTCTAATATAAAAATCGTTGTCTCCAAACTGAAATTAATCTTAATCTTAATATGTAGCTTGTTAAAGATGCACTATGTAACTTTCTGGTGGGGGTACGCCACCTGCTTGTCTCCTTGGAAATGTTATTACTTTGCATGTATTCAATTACAGAAGTTTTTCTTATTGCAGGTGGACTTGCCTCTCCACAGATCCGATCTGTAACTAGTGGTGTCACATCCTTGTCTTCAGGTAGACAGAAATGTTTAAGGCCATACTGTGGAACATTCAAGGCAAAGTAATAACATCTCCATAGAGACAATCCAGACCAGCCCTTCAGAAAAGTTACACAGTGAACCTTTAAAGGAGCCAAAAATCTTTTTTGTTCTTACTCTCTCACATCAGAGCTTGCATATAGCTGTGAGCTAATCCCATTTCCTTGACTGTTTCATTGGTGGTAATGTCTTTCTTCCTTGCTGTGTTCAGGACCTAATTGCTTTTGGCCTGTACACTGGATCTGCCCCTGGGAACTCCAACTCCCATCAGCCCCGGGGCAGGCCTGGCCCAGCAGTGTCCAGTGACTAAACACCTCCATATGTTCTGCTGGACCAACATGGCTGACTCACAGTCTAAAGTCTAGACAGTGGTTTTGTCTCTTCATCAAAACATGTCCGTTTTGTCTTCTTTCAAATATTTTACTGAGTTTATTTTTCAAAACAAAATGTCAAGAAAATCAAATACATCACCTTAATTTTTGACTTAAGGTGGTCTATGGAACATTTTTGGAGGAGCATCTGCCGCCAGTTTGTCTCTATGGAGATGTTATTGCTTTGTCTGGGAAGTTCTACATTATGGCATTAAACCTATCTTGCAGTTATTCAATTAAAGGTGTTTTTATTGCTCAAAATTACCTTGAAAAAATTGTGTTTTTACTGTGAACGTGATCGTCTTTCCGCAGATCTGTCCTGTATCCTTGGTATGGTGGTGCCACTTGCTTGTCTCCATCTATATCGCTAAGTTATAGGCCATATCGTGGAATATTTAAGGCAAAGCAGTAACATTTCCATGGAGAAAAGCAGACAAAGCCTCCTCTAGAAAAGTTCCATGTTGCATCTTTAAGCCTGGGTTTTTAGCCATGTTTTAACATTGCATTAACGTAACTAGCCCATCAGTTAGTGCTACCTTGAAATCTGAAAAGGCAGTGTTCCTCCGTGTTTCTGAAGTCCATATCCATTCACAATTAATTCAACCTTTGCCTTTACTTGTTTTCCAAAAAAATGTACTTGAGCAAACCAGTGGCCCTCTGGTTGGTGGGAAAACACTAAACCCACTGTGCCACCACTACTCCAGTCAATCTAGCACAAATGTATCACAACAAAGTGTTATAAATCATTATAACTAATTTATTTTGGATAGTTTAAACCGAGCCCATCTAAATGACGTCTTAGCTATGTTCACGCTCACATAGCTAAACCTAAAATAAAAAAAATTGAATTGAATTGAAGCTTCAGTTTCAAAAGAATCACTGTTGAATTATTGCTCATTCCTTAGTCATGCTTTTTATTAAAGAATTCCATAGCTGCAGTCGCTGGTGTACATGTGTCTGTATTGGGTAACTCTCTCCAAAATGTCACACTTGATAGTTTATGTCTTAGCGCTGGAGCGGAGTTAGCACTTAGCCTCTCTGGGGATGTGGAGTTAGCTTGAATTGCCTCAAGCGCTAACCTGTTTTTCATGGGCCTAACGTGGCTCATTTATCACCGACGACCAAACCAGACGAGCCTGTGTAAATGTTCTCTGCCTACAAAACAAGATGGCCTCCTGTGTAAATCACACGCCACTCCACTAAAAAGAAGAGAACATGTTTTTCTTAACATTCTAACATATGACATAGTATAGTTTTAGCATAATATGGAAGTTGTAATTCAGACTTGATACATTGCATAGAAAAATGTCTTAAATAGTTCCCGTGCGTCGTCATGGTAATAGGTCATGGTTTAGTTGCTACTAAAAACAATAGCAACTTGTGCCGGTTGGGATCCCCTGGTTGCTGGGTGATGAAAACTACTACGATCTGCTCTTTAATTTATTCTACCACACACAAGTTACAATAGTTAACTTCTCATTTTCTTTTAGACAACGTTTTAGTGAAATGTATTTACTTTGACATGTTTGGGTTCCTAGCTGCTGAAGCTTCGTGTCACCCGTTGGTCCTTGGGAGTTCAAATGCCGGTTCAAGGAGGCCATTGGAATCAGGAAGCAAGACACCATCAACTGTGATGATGGAGCATCTGGGGCTTCTCCAGAGACCACCAGGCAACAACAGGAGACGTGGTCAGTCCTAGCGACCTGCCAAGCTGACCACGCCTCAGGAAGTGACTACAGCTGATATATGGACATAGCTAACCTGCTAGCCACCGCGTTCCAAATAGGAAGTGATCATGGGCGCGCTTCCGGCTCCATCGACTCTGGCTCCAATTCACTTTACACTGGAACATTATCACCCCTCTCTCTGTAACTGCAGCTGACAGGCTCATCATTTTGGTTCGTATTAACCCGCTCTATATGATCCTGGTATTTTTATTTCGCTATTGTATCCGTAACGCAAGACATGAACATTAATAAGAGGCAAATCAGCTGCCTCCTTTCCCCGAGGTGGCTCCCGCTAGTGTTAGCAACAGGATTGATTGACAGTGTTACTAAGCGTCCGTCCCCTGCCAAACCAGAGGTGCGAGCAGGAAGGGGCATTACCTTCAACAGCTTCGCTCCAGATTGGCTCTTTGGAATTCCGACCACGAGCATCATAGCAACCAAATATGGAACTCAGCTCCAAATTCGCCTCTATAACTGCTAGTCTCGATGAGTTTCATTTGGCTGGAGCCGAAAGCTACGGGTGACGTCACACTGTATAAAGAAGTGGACTAAGGCAGTCTATGGTCACCACCGAGACCGATGACAGTCCTGAAGATGGCTCGTAGCTGGCAGCCCAAACATGTCAAGGTAAATACATATCACTAATAAATTGTCTGACTAAAAAAAGAAGTTACAAACATGGTATTGGCTCTGATCAAGGTTGGGAAATGGTTTAGTTCAGGGTTTGGCCAATCCATAACTGTAATATTTTTTTACTGCCATTGCTAGCCCAGGACATTCTATGATGTTTGATCTTTGAAAATTAAAAAAAAATTTTAAAAATGCTGTTCTGCTGGTTACTTGAACAGTATGTAAGTTACATAACATGTTTGGTGTAGTCTTGCGCCAAGTTATTTAAAGTTTGATATTGAGTAATGGTGTATAATTAATGCCAAAAATGTTATAAGAACCGTAAAAAGCTCAATCTCTTATCTTAAAATCTCAAAAGTCTAGTCAGCATAATACTGAACCTAAATGCCACTCTAAAGTTTAAATGCCTCCTTTACCTTCTGCTCCTTAGCTCCAAAACAACACAGCCTCCTGCATAACTCAGCTGTAGTGGCCCTAATTCATTGCAGTCAGCTGCGGGCAAGAGCAATGCATTATGGGAAAGTTTACGCGACTTTAGTCAAGGTAGTAATGTCCCCCACTATCATTTACAACCTCGGGCCAGGGGAGAGCAGACCAGACTAGGATTACCTTCTAAAACAAATGCGCTAGCTAGCCTGTGCTGGACTGTGGCTATCCAAACAACCATTAGCATTTCCGCGCGGCTAATCGCTGTTCCTGAGAAAACAAGGAAGGACGTATTCAGCACTGGTTCCCACACGAAGCTAGTTTAAACAGCAAGTCGGGTGGTAAAAGCAACATGTTTTACAATGATGAGTCAATCATAGACGCACTAGTATGTTTTGTTGAAGGTTTTTTGTTTTTTTTTGGCTAACTTGCTTTAAAGTAGTGGGATGTAGAATTCCTGTGAGATACTTCATTACTTAGTTTCAGATTAAAGAAGACATATTATGCAAAATTGACTTCTCGGTGTTATAATTGTTTCCTTTTCTCATTTACCCTCTCAAAGTTGTATTTAGAGTGAATCATGCATGTTTGAGTAATCTTTATATCGCTGTATTCAAGACGTCATCGCTCCAATCAACCCGCATTTTCACCGTCATCGGTACACGCCCACTGCTCTACTTACTGATGTTTATGTTTATTTTATACTTATATTTATTACATATGGGACAGTGCACATTAATCAACATGTGTTAGTACAGCATGTAAATGTGCCAGAGTTAGCCACGCAGGCTCATTTTCATTCGTCATCCCATTGGCAGGTTGATGGCAAGACAGAAAACAGGACAATCCATACCATAGACTGTATATATAAATGGACATAGCTAACCCGCTAGCCGCCGTGTTCCAAATAGGAAGTGATCATGGGCGCGCTTCCGGCTCCATCGACTCTGGCTTCAACTCACTTTACGTTAGAAAACTGTCGCCCCTCTTTCTGTAACTGCTGCTGTCAGGTTCGTCATTTTGGTCTTAAAATGTTCGTATTGACCCATTCTACATGATCCTGATATTTTTATTTCGCTATTGTGTCCATAAAGATATGAACATTAATAACAGACAAATCAGGTACCTTCTTTCCCTGAGGTCGCTCCCACTAGCGTTAGCAATGCTGTCAATCAAACCTGCTGCTAAGCGCCTGCTCCCTGATAAACCGGCGGTGCAGGCGGGAAGGGGTATTACCTTCAACAGCCTCACTCCGGATTGGCTCTTTGGTTGCTATCATACTCTCGGTCAGAATTCCAAACTTCTAGCCTCGTTGAGCTTCATTTGACTGGAGCCGAACACTATGGGTGACATCACACTGACTTAGTCCACTTCTTTAAACAGTCTATGGTCCATACACACGACAAAGACATTAATGATCAGTGAAATACAAAATGTTTTCATATTAATAAAATTAGATCATGCTAAAAACACACAGTACACAGATTAAGTTTTTTTTAATCTGTGATACACGTAGGATTCAGTAGCATCGCGTAACCATTTCGACACACTCACTAGCATGATCTACAGCCGTTCATAGGAGGGGCCGACATCATGGTCCAGCAGAGCGGGGCAGGTGGGAATCGGCTCCCAGTGGGCTCATAATGATCCACGGGTGTCACAGATTATAACTATATAGCAGACACAAGCACAATGTGTCTTCTTTAAGGTATAAGGGGAATTTTCCAAGCAATGACATCTGGAGTGCAGGGAAGCAAGGATTACTCAAACATGCATGAATCACTCTAAATAAAACTTCGAGTGGGTTAATGAGGAAGGGAAACGGCATGATTAAAAGATCTCAAAAGCCGATTTTGCATAACATGTCTTCTTTAAAAGTCAATATTAACACGCTGGATTTGTTTAACCTTAACTCCCTAAATTCACTTTAGTAAGAATAAGCGGGTCGATTGCTAGCATAAATATTAGCCTATAACTGACACAGGAAACACACTCTAGTATTAGAGAGGACTGCTTGTGTTGGAAGTCCCCGTTTTCCTCTGGTCACATTTGTACCGCAGACTCATTTGTACTGTGGACTTTGTGTTGGTCTGAGCCTCATACACGTTAATGAAAGAAAATAATATCAATGCGTTTAACCTCCTGTTCTTATAATGAGAGCACAACGGGACTCATTTCCTGCAAGCGTCCGTCTGACTCTAAGCGCAGTGTTTTCACAAGCAAGGAATACTTCTTGATGTAGTAGCTAGATCACCATAAGGTTGGTTGTATTTAGTGTATTTCAACTGGAAGTATGACTAGCTAAATTATGTGGTAGTTGCATTGTAAAGCCATTGAAGTGTTTAGAAAGACGGTGGCTAAGTATGTGTCTGTTTCAGCATTACTAATTTAAAGTGTATTCTTAAATAAGTTAGGGTTGAGGTACACTTTATTGTCCCCATAGGGAGATTTGTCCTCTGCATTTGACCCATCCTTCAAGGCCTCTGGAGCATCTCCTCAGCACCCATCTCCAAGATCTTGTTGCTAGGCTTGGTCAGGACCTTAACTGGAGGACTCTCCCTGTTGTGCATGTTTTGGATTGATTGGGGACACCAGAGGAAACTCACCCAGACACAGGGAGAACCGGTGCTCCACTGTGTTTTTAAACTCCATGCACCTTCACTAGAATCTTTTGGATGATTTCAGCCCTGGAATTTCCAATCTCTACCGAACTAAAGGTAAAAGGTAGCTGTTAACTTGAAAACTACTGCTTCATGACATTACATCTTGGAACAGACCACCTTGTGGACAGACTAAAGGGTTACTCCAACATGTGTGAAAGGTGGTCTGTTCCAAGATGTAGACAGACTAATAATAAAGGGTCACTCCAACATGTGTGAATGAAACAAAACACAACTCCAGGTATGTTTTTGAGGAGGTAACAACATTATAACATGACTAAAAGCTCACAAGAGTTAATTTCACGTAATATAGGACTTTTAATGTTCAGTTCAAGTCAAATGTTACTTAATTAAGAATGTGTGAACGTTTATGTTAAGAATTAAAGAATTTGTCGCATTACCTATACTTTTTTTGCACAACAAACAAAAATTTAACATAATGCAAACCACACCAAACCACATATGAACACATTTGGGGGTTAACAGGAGACTTTGGTACAGTATTTGCCCCCATAGCAGGAGTCGTAGTATTCTATAATTCGTGGTCCCTGTGTGTGGCGTTGAGAGGCGAGCTTGTTAACACTTGACGCTGCTGAGTGACACAGTGGAGTTAATGTGGCGTTCAGGGCCCCGGCTGGAGCAGGTCACCCCGATGCTGACGAGAAAGAGGAGGAGGGGGGAGGAAGATTAAAGAAAAACAACAGCCCTATTCATAAAGTCACACAAACTAATGAGTTCCGGGGGAGGGAGGGAGAGCGGGATTTTTTTCATTTTGTAGTGAAAGTTTTATGAGGCCTGTAGGTCGGTGGTTGTGTGGGTGAGAATGTGAGGGTTTGATGTAGAAAAAAGATGAAAACCACTGTGGAAATTATGTCAGATTTGCAGGTATGCAAAAAAACGTGGTATCAAGTAACCACAGTGTAACATTTTATACATAACTAGACAAAAAAATCATATTTTTTTTATTTTGGATGTTTTTATTGCACTGCGAAAAATGCGTCCTTACTGTGCAGGTTTTCATTTCCACAAATCTGACTCTTATTTACCTGGAGGAGGCTTTTTCTCCATGGACATGTTGTTCCCTTCGCTCTACAGTATCCACAGTATGGAATAAAACTGATCTATCTCAAGGTATGGTTTTAAGTGTGATTTTAACGTTTTCATGGAATTTTGCAGGTGACATATTACCTGAAGAAAGTTACATGGTGTTGCTTAAAATGCACATTTTAGAATCAAAGTCAGAGCATTATCTAAATTATAACACCAGCGAGATTTGGGTCATTTTATCCCAGGTCTAATAATCCATCCATCCATTTTCTTCCGCTTATATGTAGCCGGATCGCGGGGGGCAGCAGTCTAAGCAGGGACTCCCAGGCTTCTCTCGCACCAGACACTTCCTCCAGCACCTCCAGTGGGACTCCAAGGCCAGCTGAGAGACATAGTGCCTCCAGCGTGTCCTGGGTCTTCCCACGGGTTTCCTTCTGGTGGGACATGCCTGGAACACCTCCTCAGGGAGGCGTCCAGGAGGCATCCGGAATAGATGCCCGAGCCACCTCAGCCGGCTCCTCTTGATGTGGAAGAGCAGCGGCTTTACTCTGAGCTCCTCCCGTGTGACTGAGCTTCTCACCTTATCTCTAAGGGAGCGCCCAGCCACCCTGAGGAGGAAACTCATTTAACCATTTGTATCCGCCATCTTGTTCTTTGTTCTTATCCTCACCAATGGTCATAAGCTTTGGGTAATTACCGAAAGATCTAAGCTGGTACTAAACCAGGACTGAACCAGGACCATAGGTGAGGGTAGGAACATAGATTGACCTGTAAATCGAGAGCTTTGCCTTTGGACTCAGCTCCTTCTTTACCACAACAGTCCGGTACAGCAACCGCATCACTGCAGATGCCTGGAAATCTCACACTCCATCCTTCCCTCACTCGTGAATAAGACCCAGAGATACTTGAACTCCTCCATCTGAGGCAAAGACTCTCCACCCACCTGCAGAGGGCACAACCTTTTTCCAGTTGATATATAATGTAAATGATATCATTTTGGTGAAAACAATTTCAATAGATTGTTGCCAATATTGAATATCCTTCTATTTATGTGTACATTTATGTTTTTTTTGTTTTTTTTTATTGTATTTTTAATCTGCTTTTAAATTTCAAATAAAAAAGAGTTTCAAGATATAATAACCTAACCAAATTCAGCTAAATTTATCCTACAGTTTACACAGCATTGCGATCTATTACACTAATACTGTGAACGTGGAATACTTCAAAAAAAGAATTTTTATTAAATAAATAAACAAATAGCATATTATATAGCCCAATAACTATACCACCTGCTTATATAAGTACAACACTTCACTTCTCCACTTCCTCCATTCTTCCTCCACTCTTGCTTAAGTCTGCTCTGCACTTACACATCATCATTTCAAGCGCGTCTCTCTCTTCTTAACGTCAACCCGTGCTTGTTTTTCTAATGTCTGCTGTTTAACTCCTTTAATCTCCCCCTCTCTATTCTACCTCTCCTCACTCTCACAAACAATGTCCCCTCAGCCTTTTAGAGGGCCCTTACAGTCCGCTTGCGGGCCCTCCATAGAGCAGCTGACCACATGCCCCATTACGTCAACCTCGAAAGTAGAATTACACCCGAAACAATTGTATTTCATTAGCATTCGAAAGCAGGACACGGTTGGGGTGGTCCTGGGTGCTTCCTTACTCAATGCATTGTGCCATTCTGTTGCTAATGATGGCTAGTGCTAGGCTAGATTTATAGGCTACATTTTTTTTTTTTTTTTTTTGGTCTTTGGGTGGTTGGAAGTTGGAAACATCTGGCAGGCAGGACAATAGGTGACACATGCCGGTGACAAATCTAAACTACAATAAATGTACAATAAAGTCGGAGTCTATCAATTCAGAGTTGGGACATTTTTACAACTGCACTGGAGGGGCAGGTGAGAGTAAGACAAAGGAGGAGAGGAGAGGCAGACTTCCTGAAGCAAAATGCATGCTGTAAAAAAAAAAAAAAATACGATTAACGATTATATCACGATAATTATTAAAATTGCTGGCAGTTTAAAAATGTTATGTTATGGAGGTTCTAAATTTTAACAACTGTTATGGTAAATGTTAAACGGTCACATTTTTATATAGCGCTTTTCCCCCGTCAAGGCACTCAAAGCGCTTTACATCAACAAACCACTCACCCATTCACACACATTCATACACCAGTGTGCGCAGACACTGGGGGCGAGGTGGGTTAAGTGTCTTGCCCAAGGACACAACGACAGCATTCATCTGTGGGAGCTTGAATCGCACCGCCAACCTGTGGGTCAGTGGATCTGACCGCACAACCAATGATGTTCATGTCGAGAGCGGGATTCGAACCGCTAACCTTCGGATCAGTGGACAAACACTTTACCAACTCTTAAGTGAAAACAACAGAGATCTAGAAGAGAACATTGCGGATAAGTAGCTTTTTTCTGCACATTCTGGTGATATAAAGGCTATTATCTTTGTTGGCGATTATCACAATTATATAAAATGTCCCACGAACGATTATTGTCGACCCTTTTTATCCCGATAAATGATATTATTGTTTATTGTCCCAGCCCTATTGGACTACCAAAAGTTTGAACACACTTTTGCATTAATGTTTTGTCTTTATTTCCATGTTTATTGACACTGTATATTCTCACTGTAGGCATCAAAACTATGAATGGACACATGGAATGTAGTGTCCATTCAAACTCAAAATAACTCAAAAAATGTTTTAGATTTTGGATTCCCCAAAATAGCCTTCTTTTGCTTTGATCACTGGTTTGCACTTTGCATTTCTTGACCCTGTATTTTTTACTTCAATCTTTTAAGTTCACCATAAAACGAAATGGTTTAAAATATATTGGTGGTATTGGCACCTCAAATGAGCATATTTTACTTTATTTAGAAAGTTAAAGGACATGACTATTCGAAACTATTGCATTAAACTTGCCTATCTCCATGGAGACAAGCGGGTGTACGGCACAAAGCCAAATTACAGGAAAAGTCTGTGGACAGGGGACCGCGCTCACAGTAAGAATGCAGGTTTGGGGCATTATCTGTAATTGAATAAATGCAAAACAGATCCACATCTCTATGAAGATAAGCAGGTGGTTTACCCACCTACTTTACCACCATTTTATCAGCCACTTGTAATGGGGGGTCACAGAATACTGGTAGCAGGTCTTGTATCAGTCTCCATGGTGGGACACTCTGAGAACATTAGACCCACATGTTGGTAGACGAGGTGAGGGAACTAGACAGTACGTCAGTGGTGGAAGTGCAAAGGCAGAGCTCTGTAGTGGTTCCAGCAGATGTGAGCTCACCAGAGGAGACCGGGCCCACCATGTGAAGTCCTGACCAGGGACCGGATCCTGGGCTGGTGTAATCGTAAAGGCAGGTAATAATTCGACCCATAACCCTTAAGTGCATTTCAGGACACTTAAAGCAAGCCTATTATGCAAAATCGACTTTTAGAACGTTCAACCTTGTTATAAGTGTTGTCATTTATGCTCTCGAGGTTGTATTTAGCTTGATGTATTTAGATGAATATTGTGATTTAAAGTGTGCAAATTATCCACGTGTGTCATAGATTATAACTATAGAGCAGACAAAGCACAAACCGTCTTATTTAAGGTGCACTATGTAACTTTTCTGGTGGATCGGTGAGACACTTGCCTACATGGTATGATAGTATCATGTATCATGCTCAAAAATACATTGAAAAACATGCCTTCTTACTGTGAGCGGGGTCACCTCTCCACAGATCAGATCTGTAACTTATCCTGGAGGCGTCAGCTGCTTCAAGCAAACCAAGAATATATCCACTGAGAAAAACAGATGGCATGCTCTCCAACAGAAAAGTTACATAGTTAAGGCCTGAGCACTGATGTGTGAAATGTGCTTGTCCGCCTCGCACTTGTGCCAGAGCCCTATTGTATTTGTACAATTTTGAGGAAAATGGCAAAAATCAAGCAGTAAACAAAAATGTATAGACAATTAAGTGCCGGAGTGAAGACCCCAAGAAAAAATTATGAAAGACAGCTCAGTAGCGCCACCTCAAAAATCGATTTACATTGCCCCAAAGGGAGCCCGGCCCAGAAAAATGTCATTGTAGACAAATGAAACTTAGCATCAAAAATAGGTCATGTCAGGAACAGTTTTCATCAAAAACACTTCAAATTTGGCCAAAAGACGCAAAACCCATGTTGAATAAAATGTTATCAGTTAACTTTTAAATAAAATGTTGGGCTTGATCATGGTGATTTTTCAACAAAATGTCAATTTTGGGAAAAATTAAAAAAAAATTATATCTTTCACAAACATTGTCGGATTTGTATGGGAGAGCTGTAAATTAAATTTGTATGGACCCAATGAAGCGTGTGTGCACATTTCTGAGCTGGATGTAATGACATGCAAATTAGGGCTCTATCTTTTAAGATGGCTCTATAGTGCCCCTTTCAAATTTTATTAAAAAAAATTCATAAAAGCCAATCTATTTGTCATGGACTTGTAAAAGAATTTACAGAGAGGCTCTTCATAATAGGGAACAATGTGACAAAGTCCCATCATTCTAACTTTTATCTTTTCGGCGTAAAAAATGGAAGAAAAAAAAAAGATTATTATTATTTATTATTATTCCTTTCTGCCAAATAAATCGCTCCTGAGAGAAAGAAAAAAATGCTCAAAACTCTTAAAAATCGGCACAAAATTAGATTATTGGCGATGTTATGTAAATTAAATTTGAGTTGATCTCTACGTTGCAGGATGGCTCAGTGGCGCCCTCTGGAAAATCAAAATGCATTACAAGATAGGAGAGGGCGGAGCACATAAAACTTGGCACGTACATAGAGCATCCTGAGATAAAAACAAGTATATTCTGGCTCCACCCTAAACCACACAGGATGCCAGCCATATTGGGTCCAACTTAAGACTTGACGAACTTGTCCTAGGGTTTTGATCCCATGGATTCCAAACTGAGGCAGCATCATCAGGACATATCTGGGGCCAAAAGTTGTTAAAATAATTAGTATAAGTCTCAGGGTGTGGTCATGATGAGCTCTTAATAAAGCGGCCATTTTGAAAATAAAAAAAATCCTTGAAACTTTGCAAACGTTTTTAGATTCAAACTGCCCTATCTGGTGTATTTTAATGACCTGAACATAATGATTTGCAAATTAAACTTCTATCTTTAAAAATAGCTCTCCAGCGCCCCCTGCACAGTTATAATGGGGCAGAACATATTTGTATGGTATGCACACCCTTTATGTGGCCCTCAGCAAAAAAGTTTATGGGGACCACACCCTAACATTGATGTGAAGGTGGTCATTTTGAATTTAATTATACAGATTTCCAAAATCTAGCACTCTGACGGATTCCAAATTGAAGTATCTGGGGTCAACAGTTGTTAAAACAATTTACATAAGTTTAGCACAGGCCCTGTACAACCTCATTTCAACTCAGCACTCAAACGAGAATGCAGCGACCGAACTCAGAGAAGCAAACATGTCCAGAAACTGGTGGGACTATAGTTCTGAAGATGACGAACACCTCTACGGTGAGGAGTATAACCTGATGGAGGAATTGGGGATAGCATCCACCAATCCAGACCAGACCTCTGGACCATCTGAAAAGGTGGTCCATACCTTTCTAACTCTTGAGGAGTTGGAGAGGGAGCAGTTAGGGCCTCAAACCCAACACAGGTCTGAGGAGGAAGACGAGAGGCTTTAATCATGTTACAACTCGAAATGGCCTCTAAAACTGCTCGGGCTTTAGATGCCAGAGAGGAACATTTGCTCCGAGAACTGGAAGACCTCAGGAAGCTTTGCAAAAGAGACAGTGAACAGAACCAGGGGGAGAAGTTCAAGTTAATGAACAAAACTGAGCTGATCATTGGAGCTCATAAGAAGCAACTGCAAGACCTCAAAACTGAACTGGACACAGTGAAAGACGAGAACGGACTATTAGTGAGAGAGTTTGAGGAGCTGAAATGTAGGATTCAGTTCAAAGATGGACAGATAAACCAGCTTGTGGAAAAGCACGAGGAGGACAAGTTAAGGGTCCTGAGGAAAATGAAGCTGATATTTGAAGCTCATAAAACTGAAATGGAGAGAAAAGACAGAACAACCCAAGACCTCCAAACTGAACTGGAGAAGGTGAAAGAGGAGAGAGGAGCACTTATAGACCAGTCAGATGAACTGAAATACCAGCTTCCATTGAGGTGTTGCAGGCACAGGTCACAGAAATGAAAGAGATGTTGGAGCAAATTCAAAAAGATTCTTGCCAAAAATCCAAAAAGTGGGAGGAGGAAAAGCGGAGTCTCCAGAAGGACGCTGCCGATCTGAAATCCAAACTGCAGGAAAAATCTTCAGAGAATACATCGCTGATGGAGCAGGACTCTCAACTGGAATGTGCTCTGGCGAACCTTAAAACTGACATGTCTGCTCTGGTACAGTTCTCTAATGAACTGGAGGTAAAACAACAAGATGAGGCTGAGCAGAAGGCTTAGATGCTAAAGCAAATGCAAGACAAAGAGGCAGAGGTCCGAAAGTTGGAGGAGAAGGACACCATTTTGAGGACCTATGAGGAGATGAAGGAGGATCTGAGCAAATCACAGTTAGAGTGCTCCATGCTGGTCGAACCGAACAGTGAGGTGGAACAGGAGAAAAATGGGAGAGCTGAACTAGAGAAAGACAAGGCTGCCATTTTGAGGACCTGTGAAGACCTGAAGGTAGAGTGCTCCCTGCTGGCAGAGAGATGCAGTGCACTGGAGCTGAAGCTGAGGAGAACATAAGAAGAGTACTCCCTGCTGGTTGAAAGAAACAGCGTATTACAGCAGGAGGGGGCACAGGAGAAACATGGCAGAGCTGAACTACACAAAGACAATGCCGCCATTTCTGAGAACCTGTGAAGACCTAAAGAAAAAAAAAATTGTATTTGATTTCTTGTTTAATTTAGAAACAAATCCTTTCATCTTTTTGTCCTCTTTTGGGTTAATTATTAGCTGAACCACCTTATCCATGGTTTAGTTTATTTTAGATTTGATTAGACCTGAAAGTTTGGGGTCAGATTTGGTGGCACTTGAAACACTGAATATTATCTTGGTGGTACCTGGTGTGAAAAGTTAAACCATACAGGGCGTCGGCCATACTGGGTCAAACTTGAGTCATCTAAAATCTAGCTAACGTACTTTAACAAACTTGACCGAAGGTTTTTTATCCGACGGACTTCAAACTGAGGCAGCCTCAGAGTGTGGTCATAAAAACCTCTTAACGAAGCGGCCATTTTGAAAGTATAAAAATCCATTGCTACAAATGCTACATTGGGTCCATTCAGATCTGAACGGACCCAATGTAGCATTTGTGTGTTTTGATGACCTGGACGTAATGATCTGTGAAAAGTTAAAATGGGACGGAAACATTTGTTTTCACTGGCAGTGGCCATTTTGTATTAAATGTCAAGCCAGAGTTGATAGGCACCTTTCCCATTGAAACGTGCCCTTACGTGGTTGCAAGGGTTGCGAGGGCCCTTTATCACTGCTTGCAGTTTTAATTTATCTTAAAGTTGTAATTTTATGTGACAGTGAAATGTGGTTGCCAATGTGCACTCAGGGCCCACCAATCCTTTCCACACTCACACATATTACAAGTAAGGTAAGTATGGTGTCTTGCCCAAGGATACAGCAACAACATCCAGAGTCAGAGTTGGAATCAGACCATCATCCTTTTGCATATGCTCTTTTGTGAAGGCACTACCACCAAAACAAACATGAAATTTTGCAATGTCATGAAATGTAAAGCAAATTCACCAACACAGCATAAAGGCGGGTATAATGTCTTGCTCGTTGCAACAATATACAGTGGTCGGTGTTGAGATTTATCCCCCAACCTTTGTGTATACACTAACCAGGTGTGCCAGGATGTCGTTGTAAATAAAGTCCTCCCATAGTCTTCTGTCACTTCCACACTTAACCCTTTGTGCGCTGTGTTTGCATGTTGACAGGTGAAGTTACTGGCTCCTCTTGTTTGAATGTGGCTCTTGACTTGATTCAGTCCATGTTTGCTCACTGGATTTCCCCCATTGACAAGGGTCAGTTAACTCCGCTAACAAATCAAGGAGAGTCTTTATGGGAAAACTACCCATCTGGTTTTCGAACTCAGGCTATTTTAGCATTAATACTGTTTTGTTTGTGAAAAACATGCAGAGGGAAGTGCTTTGTGATTTAACAAATTTCAGACTTCTCATCTGGTTTTGCTGTTGTGACGCTTCGACAAATTAGAAAAAGTATTTGTACGACATTCCGCCTTTTGCTGATTGCTCTGAGTGAGAGCCATTCCAGACTGATAATGTGTAGCACTCATTTTAGTGCTGTACGTATCAATCTGGCATGAGCAAAATTCATAGTTTATTCATCAAGTCTCAATTCACATTTAGCATTTGTATTGTATTATACTTAGCTCAAAGAAAATGAAAATGCTCGACAATTACAGGATCTCTTGTCTCCACCTGGTGCACCACTTAGGGTCTGAATGGGGCAGCTGGGGCAGAGAGGGGGCACTCCATACTGTCCCGGGACGCTAAGTTAAGTAGCACTGGAATGTAGTTAAAGACGTCTGCTGGGACAATGAGCGTACAATGGTTCTCTATAGGCTTAGCTCGAGTGTCAAACTACATTTAGGATTTCTCTGATGATTTTGATATTTTAGCATGGATGTCCCCATTGGTTAACTGCCTGTGGAAATCTTACTCAGTTACCTAGTGTTACAGGGAAGTACTAAGACTGGAATGTCTTTTTAAAAAATATTCATGTTTGTACAGTTTAAATTGATTTAGCGTGACTGTTGATTTATAATCTCTCACTAATCTTTACATTCTTCTCTGAGGTGTCCGAAAAATTAAAAAAAAATAAAGAACTCAAGACATAAATCCATGCTAGCTTGTTGTTTGTCACTGGTATTAACCTAGCTTGTATGTTTTTATTCGGCATTTGATTGGGTATTTTATTTTATATTGGGAATTTTGATCATTTTGTGAATATTTCTTTGAAAAAGTGACTTGCCCATAGAGAATAGAGATAGTAATTGTACATACACTAACAATCCAACGTGCCGTTATATTAATTAAATGGTCTGACATTCTATTTTTGACCCATTGAACCGCACATCGTTTTAATAGTTTTATAAATCTAACATTATTGACAAAAATCCGCCATCTTTATTCAAAACAAGCAAAACGTCCGAATCCATTAAACAAAACAGCAATGGAACAATGCTCTCGACTGCAGCCTCACTAATGTTAAACATATTTACTTTTGAATGAACCCTTAAAATCTCCATTGGTTTGACATTAGTTGAACTTTGAATTCCATTAGACGCAACAATACACTCCCAATATGTACTGACCTCAGCTATCCTTTTGAGAGTTTCAAACCATAAAATTTGAGAACATACAAAATTCTACACTTGTACATATGCTGAGATGTAACTTACAGGCCACACACAGACTGAACAGCTCCATTGAGTCTCAAGTACCTCCTGTGTTTAGACGACTCAGTTGGTCCAGGCTCCACTCAAACACAAAAGCTAATAGGCTAATGGTGAGTAGCACTTGTGTCTTTAGCCTCTGAGAGCTGTTATTAATTAAACAGTCCATCAGAGTTCCAATGGGTCAGACAAAAGGACAGTTTAAACCATCGGACTGCAATTGAAAAGACATGAGAGCAAGAACTGGGTCACTGGACTGAGTTTAAAAAATACTGCATTGGATCACGTTTGCCTCAGAAAGTTCAGCTAGGATAGGCTACTTTTGAGCTGCTATAGGCTGTAGATCGGATTAGCACTTGATCGATAATTAAGTGCCGAATTGAAAAACATGAAAATATAAATAAGTATAGTTGAGAAATATACTAGAAAGAGACGACATTTACAAGCGCACTGTGCAACTTTTTTCTGGACGGTCCGCTGTCTCCATGGAGATGGCATTGCTTTGCCTGGAATGTTCTACCGTATGACTACACTATCTTGCACTTATTCAACAGGTGTTTTCGTGGCTTAAAAATGTCTTGAAAAACATTATTTATCTCAGTTATTACTGCGTGTAGACTTGCCTCTCCACAAATCTGATCTGTAACTTAGCCTGGTGGCGTAACTTGCTTGTGTCCAATGAGATGCGTTTAATCAGAATCAGAATCTGTGCGCAGCAATGTGCTAGCTAGCTCACTGTGTCTCAAAGCTAACTGTCACTTATTACTATTAAAATAAAAAAGAACATAAATAAAATAATACATAAAAAATAAACAACCCATTAAAATTCAAATTAATTGAAATACATAAACTACCCAATTATGTTCATATGTAGAAAACTTCAGTTTGTGGTGTTGTTTTAATATTTATTATGCCTCAAAATTAGCATTAGCGTTAGCACTGAGACAAAAACATCTCTCTTTCTAAACATAGAAGTGTCCTCCGGTGAAGTTTTCATTTATTTGTGTAGTGTTTAACATGTTGTCAGTGACATCCACCCGCAGCTCCCTGTCCACTGCCTGATCTTTAAATATTTATCCATTTTAGTGTGAATCAGCAAAAACCTCATAGAGACAAAATTGGACAGGAAGTAGTGACGCCATGTTGCTGCTGTGCTCAGAGCCTATTCGAACAATCCAGACTAAACAATAACATGTACGAGCTGATGGCCGACCAGAAAAGTTACACAGCGCAGCTTTAAGCGAACTTGTACTTTACTTGAAATGTAAGAATATATTGTTGCAGTAATTATGCTTTACGTTCTAAAATTGTGACGAATCGCCACTTTTTTTTCTTTAAAATTCTCTCACATGCCATATTTAATTTCATTGCTATCATTTTACAGTTTAAAGGGCCTGTACATGTCTGGGATAGTGGCATGTAGTATTTTCCTTATAGTTCTCCAATCTCTACCTATTTGCTTTTTTTACTTTTTCTCTTGCAATGCACCATGATGGAGAATCAAGCGTCTGGGATAGTGTTAGGCTGTTGATTTCCCATGATTTTTTTTTAACAGTGTGCCTGATTGGACGAAAAGGTGACCCTGTTATTACCTGAGACAATTCTATAAACATTTTTTTTTTCTTATTCAGCAGCTTTTACCATACACTCCGTGATGTAAAGAGCATTCATCTTGATATGACTATATTTAAATCCATCCCAAAGCCACTATCGACTCCTTCGAAGATAGTGAGGTACAGATCTTAGCCAAAGAAAAGAAACGGTTTGAGAGGGGAGTTAAACAGGCAATTTTTATTAAGAAAGACAACCCATCTTGCAACACAAATGGCGGGCTTAGACATCTCCCATCCTCAGACCTAAATCAAAACAAGGAAAACAATAGCGCTAGCCAGTATGCTAACAGGTGTGAGAGCACCCATTAGGGGCCTGAACCGTTATGCAAAATATGACTCAGTTAGTGTAGTTCAACAGGAACCGTTATGAAAATATGACTCAGTTAGTGTAGTTCAACAGACCTAGCCAACAAACAGAAACTGTAAACAAACAGGTGTGTTAGTTTCAGTGTAGTTAGCTCCTCCCTTCAGATAGATATAAGGCAGTGTCCTCCTGCAATCTGACCTGAACTCAAGAAGCGGCTTGGATGAGCAGCCAAACGTCTTTGTCCAATTCCTTTTACTAAGTCCGTTTAAGAGTTTAATCAGTTGCAGTGAATATATCATGTTGGTAATCGTTGAATCCTTAGCTACTTACTCTGCAAACTCATACCTGCTGTTGTTTTCGCATTACTAACATATACTCCGTTTACTAAAGTCTATTTGCGCGGCTGAAGTTTATCTTCGTAAAACACCACCCACTTACTTCACTGCCGCCATAATGAAAGTTAATGTGCAGCGGGGAACACTCAAACCATATAGCATCCGCCAAACCTGTCAGGAAGTACCACTTTAAGATCTCTATCTCCAACCGCTCCAACACCTCCTGTCATTTATAACGGACAAACACACAAACATACAAAGCCTGCCTATGTAGAATCATAAAGGACGTATGGATTCAATCATTCTTACGAGAAGGGTGGGTTTCCATTGACCTCACTTGAACTTGTTGAGGTAATTTGAGATGCGCAGTAACATATAAATCAACTCCCACTTAGAGATGGGGCCGGCAACCACTTACCAGATGTACTAAAACAAACTGCGTATATTAGCAGAAACTTGATGAGCGCGAGCCGAGGAGTTAGCCATGAGAATGTGAATCAACTTGAAATGAAGCTGTGGTGAAATGAAGCCTAGTTTTAATATTACAAGGATGTCTGGACAGTAGCAATTATAACAGCGTCAAAAAATAGAGCAAGAAGAATATTGTGTCCTTGCAAAAAAGAGTCCTACCCTCAAGCATTTAAAAATGCATTGTACCAAAAAGGTTAAAGTGGCTGTAGCCTATCCAGTTTTTGCACTGTTAGCATGCTAGTTGTTGTGGCAGAGAGCACATTTCCAGTCACACTCTCCCCTACTTCACACTGTGGATTTTTTTCTGTTTCTTTGCGCTGGTGATAAAGAATCTGTTGAGTGTGGCCTCTCCGGGAGCAGCAGCAGACTGTGTGTCCAAAGTTTATTTATTTCTCTGTCCTTTGTGTCCACTGCTTCGAGGCCTGTGCTAACACGTGTTAGCGCTCCGGCTAACCAAGACGGATGGGAGCAATTAGCTGCACCTGGAGTTGTGCCATGGTCGTCATGGAGACAGTCAAGGTACTATTTATCCCTTACCTGCTCTTTTTACAAGTAAATCAACAGAATGCAAAATAAATATTAGTCATGTTTTTTTACTACTGTATACAGACCGTTTAAACCATGTAACAAACTAATTAACAAACGACGTTGTTTTTTCTTTTGCTGTTACAAACTTTTGCACTTAAATTTAAAACATGTAACTAACTACGTTGGTTTGGGTTTTTTTTGCTGTTACAAACTTTTGCACTTAAGTCAATCAAGGGAAATAAGACTGCCGTGTGATGTCTATATCTAATTATTAAGTGCTTTATCCTCCGAGAAACAAGAAGTGTGCTGTTAGCATGCTAGTTGTTGTTAGCATTACTTTGAGAGCCTCTGAAATAACTCATCGCAGTGAGTAATACGAATGACCAGAATGAGTTGGGAAAGCGAGGGATAACTTTTAACTGATAGATTAGAAAATTAGGGACACGGATGGTCGGTCTGCATCAAAACAAACATGGCTGCTTGTGAGGGAAAAAGAAAGAAAAAAATATCAGGGGACATCAATGAGTGAAAAGTGTTAATCTGAAGTGAGAGACATGTTATTTTATTCAAAACAATGGCGATCAATCAGCTCCTTTGTTTCACGTGCGTCACTGGAATAAACAAATCCGATTGCATGGCCATGTTTGAGCCTGGCTTGAATTGCGACAGAGGGCGTGGTGACCAGACTGATATCCATTTGTATAAAAAAAAAAAGAGAGAGAGAGAGAGATATCATTCTGGATTTGCCAGGCAAGCAACCGGTAGGGCTGAGGTTGAAATTACGCTTAACAGTTTCACATCATCCAATTACAAAACATCAGCTGTCATAATTCTCCAGCTCTTCTTTCCAAACACACTACCACCATCCTCTTTAAACCGTAACTGCTTCCCCCATACTATTAAAAGCTTCAAATTCAATTAAACCTTTATGTCTCGCCAGAAAATCCTATTTCATGGCGGCGTCCGAGTCCGTTCCAAGAAGACGCTTTATCTTCGACATGATCACTTGACTTTTTTTTTTCTTCTTACGTACAACTCTACAACGCGCTGTTCATCGGACATTTGTTTCTGATTTGCGTTCATTGAGGGCTTGATTGTATTACCAGTCGCCGGGCGGATTAAAAACTCCCTCAAAGTTCTCCGTTTGATGAAACCGAAGAGTATCCATTAGCCTGCGGAATGCTGATTGGACAGACAGACGTGATGACCAGATAGATGGTGATAGGAGAAGCGTTTTTTCCTCCCCGTTTAAGTGATTCAGGATGTTGCATTTGGGTCGGTGCGGAGGAGGTTGTAACGTCGTGCAATCGTAAAACAGGATATATAAAGCTCCATTCTTGCAATTAAAAAATACTTTCGGACACGTTTGCTATGGTATTTCATGCATTAGGGATATGATTTGATACTTAGATGTTCAAACATGTCAGCGTCTCCAGTTTTACAGAGAACGCTAAAATTAGGTGATTGAACACCCTCTGCTGGCAACAGTAAGGAGTGAAGCATTTTGAAATTGCACATTAGCAGCATGGCTATTGTTACGATGATATAACCTGATGCTTTGAACTGATCATAGTCTGGTGACGTTGTTTGAAACTAAAGAAGACATTATGCTTTTGTCTGGTATTATATCATCTATGACACCCGTGGATCATTATATTGGACATTTTAAATTGCAATATTGATCTAAAATAACTTAATAAAACAATAAAATCCACTGATTTAAGGTTGAAAACTGACCATAAACGTCATCACAACAAAGTGTCGCGACTGACAGCCAGCCTATGAATAGCTACAGTTCAAGATAGAAAGATTTTGTTTTTGGTTTTGGTTTTGTTTTTTTTTGGGCAAAAATATATAACCTATCACCAAATAAGAAAAAAAATAAAACAGAGAACAAAATAAGTAAAGAGCAATGGGCATGTATGGGAGGAAATCTGAGGAATGACGTACATAAATAAAACATAAATACATGCAGTTGAAACTATAAGAAAGTAATGAAAATTTGTCTTAAAAAATCCATCTCTCATTATTCTGGCATTTAGCAAATAGAAATAATTTTGTCAATCCTAATTGATCTAAAACAGGAAAAGTTAAGTCTGATTTCATGTTAGACAGTGACAAAAAAAAAAGCACATGTGTCTTTTTACATAGTGTATGTGAACTTCTGGTTCATCCAACTCTGACTGGGTAAATGAAAAGGGAAAACCATTACAACAAGGTTAAAAGCTCTGAAAAGTTGATTTTGCTGAATATTTCTCCTTTAAACTGAAACAAAAAAAATGCTCCTGTGTATTTTTAGTGTTTGCATAAAAGTTCAGAAGAAGACAAACCTTCCAAACAGCATTTGGGGATTAACAAATATTTATACTATTTATATTTTTAGAAGCAAGCAACAATAGATAAAAAGCTAAATTGTTTTTTTTTATTTCAGCATTATAAGTTTGTCCCCTGTGGTGTAATCAGTCTGATGCTTGAATTTGAGGCGGTGATAGGACATGTCCCAAATGTCCTCAGCTCCAGACAGACGTTAAGGACACCAAAGTTGATGAGAGGTGCACCTGTGTGGAATATGCCATGCACACTTAACCCCAAAATCAATATCTTAATTCACCTTCCATCATTCCTCGGACCTATTTTAATCAAAGTTTTGAATGGAAACATAAGGAACCTATAATGTTCCATCAAAGGGGATTTAGCAGGTTCAGAAAAGTAGTCATTTTGTTCAACGTAGTGGGGTTTTAGAATGGAGGGTTTTAGATAGCGTCACAAAATCCTATGGCCCTAAAGTTTAAAGCGGATCTATTATCCAAACTTTTAACCATGCTACAGTTGTTTCCCACTTTTATTTACCCCTCAAAGTTGTATTTAGAGTGATTCATGCATGTTTTATTGTTTTCTTGTTGCTCCAATCAGCCCCCATTTTCACCGTCACTGGCATATGCCCACTGCTCTGTACTCACTTTCTTACACGGAAGTCAGCAAACTTGTTTTATTAAGTTGTTTTAGATCAATATTATTAGATATATATTTAAAATGTGCAAATTATAACATAATGATCCACGGGTGTCATAGATTATAACTATATAGCAGACACAAGCACAATAGGTCTTCTTTAAAATGGAGATGGAGGCAATAGAAAACAGAATAATTATTTTGTCTGTTTTGAATATTCACTCTTACAAGAACACGAGACATGACACTACTGTTCTGACACTAAAATTTGACACTCCCTTTTGTAAAACAACTAAAACGTGCCTTTAAAATTGCACAATGTAACTATACCGTTGAGGATTCCACCTGCTGTTTGTCTCCATGGAGTTGCTTTGCCTGGAATGTTCCACCTTGTGACATTAAAGTTATCTATCATGCATTTATTCTATTACAGTTGTTTTACTTGTGAGAAAAAAATAGATCCACATATCTGACCTGCAACTTGGCCTGTTGGTATCACCTGCTTGTCTTTATGGTGATAGGCATTCAGAACATCTCCATGGAGACAGGAACTTGTCCCACCCTCCACCAGAAAAGTTATGCATTGCATCTTTAAATAATTAGCGTAGAAACAGAAAGCACACATTTAACATGCTCACAGAGACTTCCATACGGGACGATCAATGCCCTTTTGTACTCACTGTATTCATTCAAGTATAGCAAGACTGTATGTATCACGTGTCATGTTGGCAGTTATTTAGCTCCAAGCTTTGCAAAAGAACCTCACACCACTACCTCCAAACCAGACTTCAATTATCCATGGATTTACCCAAATTTTTAAATGTATACATATTAGTACTAACAAGTTATAAATCTGGCCCAATCTGAGTCACTTAGAGGCACAATTTAGACTAAAAGCACCACAGCTGCCGCAGCCAAAACCGACGGGAATATCTGGCAACCAACATGTAGCTGTGTGCAGTTTTTCTTCATTTCTTCATCAGATTCAAAGTTTCTCTACATTAATCTTAACTGTAATTTTAAGCCTTGGTGTTTTTGGTGGTGCTAAACAAAAAAATCCAAGCTCCACTGGTAGTTTGCAACCAGTGGTGGAGGTAGATCTTAAAGCTGTTGTACATGATTCTTAAAAACATGAAAACTAGAGCTAGTTCATTTTAAATGGTTTGCAGTGGTCCAAAGTTATTCCTCACCTCGATGAATTTATAAGCACTTTCACAACTGCTAACAGTGCACTTACTGATTTGGGACAATAAACCGCTTTATAAATAGATGCAGACAGTGCTTATACAATATATCTATACTGGGGCATGACAAATTTTGCTCAGATACATGGAAATAATTTGGGTACGGGCTCTTTAATCCGCGATCAAAACACAAGACCGTGCAGTTGCATAGTATTTCTACTCCAGTTAAATTATGAATTAGTCAAGCCTATTAATAGGTATCACAATTCTGTATGAATATTTGACAAAAACACTGGGGGATAAAATTTGTCGGAAAGTTTGGTTAAAGAGCCTCTACTTTTTTTTCCATGTATTGAGCGTGTTTCCTCAGTACAGATATATTTTACAAGCAGCTCTTGAGGTCAAAATAAATCTGCTGTGTACTGTCTGCATCTAATTATAAAGCGTTTTGTTGTCCGATAGTCAGAAAGTGAACTGTTAGCATGCTACATTGCTAATTTGACCGTCACGGCCTCTGAAAATTGTGTAAAGCGGTTATAAACTCATTGTGATGAATAATTAGGCTGCTTAGAATGCATAAAGAAAGTGAGGAGTAACTTGGGACCACTGCAAACCGTTTATTATGAACTAATTCTGTGTTTCATGGTTTTAAGAGAGTAAGAATCAGGTTTTAGTTGGTCATGTAATTACAAATATTAAAATATTCTCAGATTAATCTTTACACTCAGCTCTGACATTGCGACATCCCTAGTAACAAATTTCGAACACATTGTTGCCGACCACCCCTAACTAAACAGCACTTTATATCCAACATCACTGTCAGTTTGTCCTCCATTTGTCTATAACTGTTGCGCGACCCCTGACCCTGACTTTGGAGTTCCGTGGCGACCCATAATCCTCTTAGTCTGGACGTGAGCTGCGGTTTGGATGCCTGGTCATGCACGGAGCCCGCGGCCAAATGCTCAGTCCTCCCTGCCCTCCACCGCTTCGCCGATCCCACTAAACCAGAGCAACGCGAGAGGAGTGAAAATAAGTGTGTTTTTCTTAGAGATCTTTATGGAGCCGGGAGGATATAGAGAGGTGCGAAGCGTGACGGAGGCGACGTTAGCGGCTAATGCTAACGGAAAAGTGAGTTCACAGACAATTGACATGTTTATGAAGTTGTGAATTTTAGTAACAAGAGCAAAAAGTTAAATATGTTACACATATTATGCTAGATCAACATTTTGGAGAGTTCTGCCGTGTTATAATGTTGCTCCCTCATCAAAAACATGCCTGAAGAGGTTTTAGATGTCATCCATGCAGGTTTGAGTAATCTTGCGATTTCTCCTGGGCACTATTCGAGCCCTCTTTAGTAGTACGAGCCTCACGCATCTTGTAAAAGGCTCAGCCCACAAGACCACAAGCAGGATACAAAACAATACACTACAACTTCACAAACCTGATGTGATGCACAGTAGCTTCATTAGCGGAATGCATACTGACTGTGTCGTGATAGTGCTCTGAAGGTGGAGTGACAAGGGGAGCGGGGACAAAATGAAACTTCAACTAATTGAACATTTTAATATGTTGTTTTCGGTTCAAAACAATAAAAGGTAACAAGGTTGGTCCATTTTATGTGTTAACAATTAATGAATATTCCATGGTTTTTGGGCTGAAAACTTGTGCATTTGAAGAAATGCTAGAAATAATTGTATTTGTCTACTTTGTATCACTTGTATCACCAAGGACTTATACTGGGTTAACAAATCTTATGAGCACAAGTAGAGGCCACAGGGACAAACAACTGATGGGGTTCTACTGTAAAATTATGGTTTAGAAACAAGGTACTATGTCCGTTCCAAGTCTTGACAAATGGAAACATGATCAGATGTTCAGTCTCTTCCAAAGCTATTTGTGGGTTTCAGCTTCCTGTTATATGGTACCATGTTGATGACGGTTGGCCGTTTAAAAGATATATTTTGTTTTGAATTCTTAATTGCTATGGCATAGGTCCTAACTTTTCATCATTCTGAAACCCATGGATATTCAACTGTACTTATTATCAAAACAGTAAAGATGGCAGATACATTTCCCGGTATGAAGAACTTATCCAGGAACATACCTATAGTTTTTATAAATACAATTATTCAGTGATTTGGCACAATAAAACATCTGAAACTTGTGTAAAAAATAGTTTGTATAGCATTTATGGTTGCAGCAATGGACTGAATGCAATGTTCTTCTATAGGGGTTTTGGTTGGGTACATTTTTAATGCAGACTGGAAACTAGCTTGGAGATAGTTCTTACTCTGGGAACCATGACTAAAATGTAACACTTGTCTGTACTTTTCATCATGTGGTCAGAGCTTATCAGCAGAGCATCTCAGGGCTGTTCTATCAGTCAGTAATGAGAGTTTGAGGGGGATCAGAAACCCCAAAGACAGCTTGCGGCCTGTTTGGGCCGGTTTCCTGGTACATAATGAGGTAGATAAGTGATACAGTGAGCTTCTGTGATGGGTTATTTATGCTAAGAGACATCAGCACAAATATGCAAGGAACTTTTAGGGGATTTTGCAGAGGTTGCGAGCTTTCAAGGTGCCCTATGTAACTTTTTGCTTTTGATGGAATGTTCCACTGTATAAACTTTATTTCCATGGAGACAAGCAAATAGCACCATCATGCCAAGTTATAAGTCAGAGTGGTATTGTTCAAATTCGCCCAGTAGTGGGTGGACCAATCACAGAGCAGCATTGAGGTTTGGAAGCCAAAGGCAAAGTGTCCAAACAAACCAAAACAAACATGGCAACGCTGACAAATGTACTTCAGTGTCTTGAAAATACAACTTTTGCAGAAAGTATTTTTGTGCATTGGTGGACAGGGAAGATGTCTTTGCTCTTCTCTCAACTGGAAGTAACAAAAGTTAACTTTTTCTGCTGTAGTGACAATTAGAATCAAATATTTGTTTTTTGTCCTATTTTTACGATCGCTCTCTGATCGCAGGACTCAATTCCGATGGGCATTCCATCAGAAAAGTTGCTTAGTGCATCTTTAATATTGTATTTTATTGGGTGCACAAATCATTCCACTTATCAAGGCTTGGAACTGGTACATTTACAATCACTAGCACCCCATACTTGTGTTGTGTCCTTGAGCAAGACACACCCTTATTTGCATCATTACAATGTGCTGTAGTTCATAACAGAGTTTTTGCTAAATGACTAAAGAAGAAACTTACTACCATCAGACCAAATGAAGGAGTGAATGGTAGCTTGTCATTTGGCAAACTTTCTTGCAAGATTGAAGACCTCTTGCTGGTGGGTATGTGATAATCATACTTGCTCCATTGAGACACAAGACCGTAACAAAACACTTTTCTGAAACTTTGAGTTATATTCCAACCTCGCCCAATCCATATAAGCTATCTTAGATCATGAATTATTCGTCCTATCAGGCGTCAGGTGCGGATATCGATATGGCCAGGAGCAGTGTGAGGGATGGCCAAAGATCGTGCAGGAGCATTGGACCAAAGGATTAACACACGTTTTCTCAGAGCAGCTAATAACGTATTGTGTCAATGAGTCTTAGGCCTGTCACTGCCTCCAATAACAATGACCAATGGTGCTACCAGAACTATCCCCCAACCAGAGCTGAACATGAACTTTTGAGTAGTTGTCCTTGCAAACTAAATTTCAGGAGTTTCAAAAGCTTCATGAATGTTCAATGTAGTTTCAAGTTGTGTGGGGTGATGTAGGACTGAACCTTACAATGAATTATACTATGGTTGTTGGAAAAACATTCTTTTACCCTACTATAGATAATGACAAAAGATTTTAATCTACGGCAAAAAAAAAAAAAAACATCTGCCAATCTGCGCCATCAGCCCCTACGACCACCAAATACGAATAAGGTCGTTGTCTGCAGTGGGGGAATCACTCTGTTGAAGTCAATGGGAAACAACTTTTTCTCTCTTTTAAGACGTTTCCTGGTGGACTATGTGTATTTTAAGGACAACAAATTTAACTCGAGCCTTAACAGACATTGCTGACATGACAATACCCCAGAAAATTGCTTGGTCTGTTTATAAAATACAGCAGGTGGTGGTAGCTACCGTTAGCATTGTTGGTTGTTTATACAAATTTGGGCCGTTGGATCACTTTGTTCTTCTCTATGTTTTTATGTCTGTATTTGGCAGAACATAACTCCTAAAGTCTGCATTTGCATGTGGAGTTGTTAAACAGTGGTGGGCGGAGCAGCTCATCTCCATTAAAATGAATGTAATGTGTCCCATGTTTGTGGGTGTTCCCTTGTATTCTGACTGTCTATATCAC
Source organism: Periophthalmodon schlosseri (assembly GCA_000787095.1). Taxonomy (NCBI): domain Eukaryota; kingdom Metazoa; phylum Chordata; class Actinopteri; order Gobiiformes; family Gobiidae; genus Periophthalmodon; species Periophthalmodon schlosseri. The sequence goes on from KN474718.1 coordinate 98,794, forward strand.
TCATGTACAAATCTTGATGCATTTTTACAGCAAGCTGCATCGCCTCTGCACAGATCTTACCTGTAACTTGGCCTGGTCATTACCTGCTTGTGTCCATCAGATAGATAAATTACTTGTCATGGGACATATCAGTCAAAGCAATAACATCTTAATGGAGACAAGCAGGTAACACCTCTTCAGCAGAACTGTTCCTCAGTGCTTCTATAAGTAGTGTTGCTAAAATTTCAAACTCAATTTCCATACTAAGGAATAGACTTGATATTCTATTCCCATTCCGATACCATGATGAGTCTGGCTCTGTATTTAGACGATAGAATGTGACTTTCAACATTAAATCATAGTACTTCTTGTATATTACTATGTGGCCTTATATCTGTGTAATCCCTCAGTCATCCAGGTAGGTTCCACAGTGGTCCATGGGCGTATACTCGTCTGTGTGGTCTTATACTAGTTATGATACAGATCAAGGTCATTCTAAAGCTGTTCACAAAAGGTTCATTTCTGTCTGGTTGATATGAACGAATTTAAATGAGTATCTCGTTTCGAAATTAGTTTTAGTATCGATTAGCATCTGATGTTCCGTACTTTTGACAACCCTACCTATAAGGTCACACCCCCTCCCAATTATTAAGAAAAAAAAAAACTTTAAGAAAAAGACATGCATTGTTTCTTTTGCTAAGTTCTGTCAAATATCGGCAGGACGCTCTCGTAACGCGGCTCTTTAATCACGGGGTTCTGGTTGAAGAAAGAGGATCTTCTCATAGCAGGATTAGGGGCATTTGAGTGGCTTTTATGTTGAAGCGTGTTAAAGCAGGAGCAGCTGGACAGAGATTGGACCGCTCCTCTGGTTAACCGCACTGACCTGTTACAGATGTCATGGTCACCGCAAGAATCCCAGACAAGAGAGGAGACGAAGCAACCAGTGACTTCATGTGCTAATGAGGGGTTATGCGGTTTATATGTGAGGATATGGGAGGATCAGCTAATGCGATTGATTTTGTGATGACATGTTATTTAGGGAAGGCCTAAGATAAGCTATTTATTTTCAAGCGGACAACAAATTCATGGGTATCAGCTTCCTTTTATATGTAACGTTTTGAGGACTTTTTTTCCATTCAAAATGTATAATATTTAGTTTTAAACTGTTCGTCGCTAAGGCAATTGGCAACTGTCCTAATTTCTCTTTCTGAAAACAATGGAAACCTGGATAGATACTTCTAATATTTAAGAGAACTGATATAAAATTATAAGCAGGATTTCCTCTCTCCACAACAGTACTTGTATAGTACTTTTCCTATATTACACAAAGAAAAATTTGTGTGAGATTTTGTCCAATCTCCATGAGTTCCGAGGGGAGTGATTGACAAGCAGATTCGCCAGTCAGAGAAGTGAACATCAGGTCGTGTCAAAAACCAACATGGAAGTTTATGCGTAAAAAATAAAGAAAAATAGTACTTGAAATTTCATTTGGGTTGTGTAGACTAGTAGGGGGTCCATAGTCAATTTTTTCAGGTTGTGGGTCCAGTACCTACCATGATTTTATTTCTTTGCCAGGAATTTTCCACAGTATGATATTTAACATATATATCTTGCATTACTTTAAATCTTGAAAACATTCATTCATTCTTACTGTAGCTGACTCGTTTCTCCACATATCTGGCCAATAACTTACCCTGGTGGAGTCGAAGGATCCAGAAAGGTCCCATATTGTGTAACATTCCAAAGTATTAACATCTCTACTGAAACAAGCAGGCCCTCCACCAGGAAAGTTACACAGTGTACCTTTAACAGCAGCTTCCTTAAAAGCTATTATTGCATCTTTCTTCATTGTTGTTAGGTCATGTGATCTGTGGTAGTAGATATCAAACACTCCCCTGGACTGCACCCCGCTCCTGTATGAAGCACAAATATACAGATATCAGGTGGACCAGAGAGAAACTCAATACTGCATGATAAGAGCTGGGCTAATCCTCTTAAGACACCATAGTACTCCCAAACTCCCACACAGCTGTTTGAACTGCTCTTTACCAGCCACAGGTAGAAGGAGAAGTTTAATATGTTTATGGTAAATTTCCCATACATTTTTCCCATAGACTTTCGGAAATTTATAAACCATTAAGTTTAAGTTAAGTTAAAACATGTTGCTGAATTTGTAGTTTGATTTTTTTTTCTTGGGACCGAAACCAACCATGTTATGTTTTTCAACTTTTGTAATTTGAATTTCCTATGAAGAAAATGAATGGGGAATTTACATGGCTCTGAAGTGGGCAGGACCTCTATCCATGGCGACAGATGGGTTCCCGTGTAAATTACAAACTCCCTGCCAAAACCAATCACTCTCAGGAGAAAGTCAAAGATTGCGGGTGTGTCTCCATGTGTTGCAGTCGAAGATTTCAGTTTGAGCCAAGGTTATTGTTCCACATTGAAAACCTGGGTCTGAGTGAGCTCCGCATCGACTCCTACCTTTCAGTCCAAATAGAAGCTCGTCAGCATGATTAAACTTTACAGATGAGCATCCCTTCCATATGCCATATCGCAGAGTGCCTCCAGCCCATTATCAAATACTGCAGCAGGTCCTGTCATATATGGAAGAAAGATGCCTCATTCACAAGTCTGTCGGCGAGTACGCTTCCCCTCTATTCATATGGGAGAAAGTCACACTTTGAGAATCTGCACAGACTTCAGGGGTTGAATGCATGCACCGTAAAGGATTCACTCCCGCTCCCAAGCAGATTGCCTCACAGCTCTTAGTCGCAACGTATTGTTCAGCACCATGGACTGTACATCTGGGTACCTCGGTTTTATAACACCTCCATGTGTGAAGAGGACAAGCGCTAAAAAGCCTTCACAACACCTATCGGGCTCTACAGATACAACAGAATGCCCCAAGGTCTGTGTAATAGCCTGCTCTGTTACCTAGATGACTTACTAGTCTTTGCCCCGACTGAGGAGGAAGCCCTCGAGAGACTGCAGGTAGTGTTCCAGAAGCTGAGCGAAAATTACCTCAAGTTGAGCTCAAAGAAAAAAGACGTTTTTGGGACATATTAGTGACCAAAAAGGAGTGTCCATGGTCCCATCTAAAGTCACCATCATCTCCCAGTTGTCCAAAGAGTCTCTTATGGAGGAAGATGGCTGCTTTCCTGTGAGAAAGATCCAGAGCTTCATTCCCTGTTGTTCAGACATTGGCAAACAACTCTTTGCTCTGACTTCTTGCACCAAAAAGACGTGGCAAGAGTCCACAGAAGAAGGAGGCGCTGGCACATTCTGAAAGTTGACTGTGGCAGACTGGACTCCAGCTTGTGAGGAATCCTTTAACAAACAGTGGAGTGAGCAGTGATTGACTATCCCAACTTCAGAAGACCATTTGTTCTATCCGTTGATGCGTGCTTAGATGGCCTATCACAGGTTGCTGTCGGTGAAGATAAGGCGTGTCCTGTGGTGAACATGCCAACTTTAACCCTGGCCAGGTCACCCTGCTCAGAGTCCAAGATGGGATACTGTATAAAGAGTGCAAACCAAGATTTCAGTTTGTTTTGCCAGCCAGTCTTAAACACAAAGCTTTAGAAGGTGTCCATGATTTGGCAAGTCACCAGAGCCAAGCAAGAACCCTCCACCTTGCCCACCAGAGCTTTTATTAGCCAAATATGGAGAGAGACGTGATTGAGTATGTTCGCTGCTGTCCACGTTGTGTCCTTGCCAAGTCCCCTGAACCTGCTGCTCGTGCTCCGTTAGAGAGCATAAAGACCGCCCATGGAACTGGTCTGCATTGATTTCTGGTCTGCAGATGATAAGAACAAGCGCTCTGCGGATGTGCTGATGGTGACAGACCATTTCACCAAGGTGGCCCATGCCTTTCCCTGTTGTAACCAGTCACCAAGCAAGTGGGCAAGAAACTCTGGTACAATGTATTTTGTGTATATGGCTTCACGCAACGTATACATTCCGATCAAGGGACCAACTTTGGTTTAAGATTTAAGAAGTTGTTGGATGAGAACCTTGGGGAAGCAACTACAATTGACTAATACAGTTTTATCCAATCAGAAGTTAGTGGATGAGAACCATGTGGAAGCGCCTATGACTATCCCAGACACTTGTTTCTCAGTCATGAGAGAAGGAGCTAAGTGGGCGAGGCTAAAACATGTTCTTCACTCATGGTTCAAAATCAGGTACATGCTCTCTAATGGTAGTATTAAAGGGGCATTATGTAACTTTTCTGGTGGGGCGTCCAGAGATGTGGGATGGAATGTTTCACAATATGGCATTTAACTTATTTCTCTTGATACAATTACTCTCTACATATTTGACTTGGAACTTGGCCGGGTGGTGTCACCTTTTTGTCTCCATGGTGATATGTTTAATTTTTTTTTTTTTTGCATTTATTAAAACGGTTATATAAATTTTCATATCAGAAAAAAGCTTCAAATATGGCCAGACCGTGCCATGCCAATGGGAACCTACCAACCTTACCAGCTACAAGCACTTTCTGACTGCTAATCCAAATAAACAGAGACTCGGGCAGGCAAAAGTGCGCACAAACATCCCAGTAGGTAAAAACACTGTGCATAAACTCTACCCAGCACCAGAACAATGGTCCAAAGGGTGCCGTCACGGAAGGCTGCAGGTCGGGTCGGGTCGCCAGTGTTATCATAACAGAGGCTAAAGCAGCGCTAATGTGGGAAAGTGCTCAGAGAGACCGAAGCCTGGCCAACAGAATGAAAACGTACCAGATTTTTACGGATGTTAAATGGAGTCGTAAATGTCCGGTCTGAAATCTCACACAGTCACGTCTGCTCCGCAGTAAGCTGCATGACGAAAGATAAAAAGAGAAAGGTAATGTAAAAAGTTTTGGGGACTAGGAGATATGAAATGAATGCGTATTGGAAGAACTTGAGGCAAAGGAAGCAGATTTGTGTTATTACTGCAGTTCAAATGATCTCTTGCACGTGCGAATTGTAGCAAACGCATGAGAAAGGACCAAATTGCTATGTTTGCTAAGGCTAATATTTGAGTAGTAGAGTGTATTACTTCTGAATCAGCGGTGTAAAAAAAAAAAAAAAACATAAATAAAAAATTAACACCTATTAACATACTCTTGACGTATTGTTTAAATGTTTTTCATTTGGGTCTGAGGGTGAACCAAAATAGGCCTAAAAGTCAGAGATAAACTATATGTCCATAAAACTGTAAAAAAAAAAAAAAAAAAGGCATGTTCTGACTGGACTTAAAGGGCCCATATTATGCTATTTTCTGATCATAATGTTTTCCTCATCACAAACATACCTGGAGTTGTGTTTTGTTTCATTCAGAGTTCTTCTCTCAAACAGAAAACACACTGTTCCACCTTGTGATGTCATATGGTAATACAGGAAGTGCTCCACTGTGTTTTTAAACTCCATACACCTTCACTAGAATCATTTGGATGGAATTACCAATCTCTACTGAACTAAAGATAAAGGTAGTTGTTAACGTGAACTACCGCTTCATGACATCACAAGGTGGAACAGAGCATTTTGAGCTTTGGAGATGTGGACAGATAAACCCTTTAATAATAAAGAGTTACTCAAACATGTGTGAATGAAACAAAACACAATTCCAGGTATGTTTTTGAGGAGGTAACAACATTATAACATGGCATAAAGCTCACAAGAGTCAATTTTGAGTGACCTTTAAACCATGAGCATTGCTTTTTACTCACTAAAAACTTAACACACTAGGAAACTCTCTCATCCACCGACGAAATATTGTGTTTCTCCATTGCGGTGACAAGTCGTATTACAACTCTAGCATAACTGCAGCCAAATTGGACAGAGAGCATAAATAAAACCCAAAGTGGTCCCCTAATTCATGTTTAAAGTCCCTGTATCACCATTTAGCCAGTCTGTATCCATCTCTCTCCATACCGCTCCCACTGCGCTGTAGCTGGGGACTCCTCTTTATTAAAACTTCATGTTGGCGGTTCAGAGTCATCCCGAATTCGTCACCACAATCACCGCAGCCTGGATCCAATCAGCCCAATCACAAGTGCTCCAGAAACGTCAGAACAAATGTGCGCTCGGAGGAAAGCAGCTAGCGAAAATGATGACCGCGGTAAAACAGAGCGTACCCCAGTGAGCAGTTAGCGCGGAACAAGGGTAAACATGGAGGAGTGAGGCTGGGTTATGGATGCGGAGGACCGGAGGGGGTAAAGCACCTGTGGATAGTGTTAAAGTGGACGTATCGCGCATTATTTTATGGGGTTTTAAACAAGCATTTGGTCACTTTCGCATTTGTATTTGGGATTTTTTGTATTTTTTGTGTTGAAGACAAAAGAAGTTTAAAAGTAAGTTTACATTTCCAAGGGAGTAGATGTGTAAGAGCCTTATGTAAGCGCTCCCTCTGCTAAAAGCACTTGGCATGGACCATTGAAGAAGCCTTTTAGCAGCCTTTTAGCAATGTAGCCATCGTGCCAAGACAAGGTGTATTTGAGCAAAATTGTTTAAGTATATTGTATAAGCAGCTCTTGAGGTCAGAATAAGTCAGCCGTGTACTGTCTGCATTTATGAATTTTATTGTCCACGGTTAGCACGCTAGTTATTGTTGTGGTCTCATGTGGTGCCATGGTTTGAAAACTGTAAAAAAAATTTGATAAATATCTGTGGCTGCTTCGTGAGATTCAACTCTGCGTTTTGAAAATATCTTTCCAGTACATACTGTGGTTGTGTCTTCGGGCGAGATGCCTTGACTTTGAGTTTGTGAGTGATGGTGATCAGAGAGGAAGTTATGCAGAGTATCACCCAATTTTCTGTTAATCAGCCCCAGGGCAGCCGTGGCTGTAGAAGTGACTCGCCGCAAACAAATGTGGGGCGTGAATGAATAATGTGTTTCTATAGATCGAGAAGCTTTTCAAACATGTTAAGTGCAACATAAACCACTGGAGTTTTCCCAACAAAAATGGGATCGAAACAAGCATTTTAGAGACAAGTTTGAAGTTGTAGTGCGTTGTTTTATATGTGCATTGCTTTTGTATATTTATGGAAAATTGCCACATGGGAGCATAGGCTTGTAGACTGAGCGCTGGATAGGATCGTACTGCTAACTGTAATGAGGGTTTGAATGGGGCCCGAGAGAGATCACATGTATGGATGACATATAAAACCTCTTCAGGCATGTTTTTGATGAGGGAATGTTATAACGTGGTGGAAGGCTACAAAAAGTTTATTTTGCATAATACCCCCTGTTTCATTTCTGGTCTGTTCCTGTTTTAAGAGCCTCCATACCCACCCACCGTTTAGGACACTTATCTGTTATGACATTATGCTGTGGTTGTAAATTTTTTCAGCCCGTCCGGTCTACACCTGCAGCGGAAAGGGGCCTCATACCCACCTGTGACCAATCAGCGGTCCACAGAGAGCAGGCAGAGAAAATCCTAAAATCAGCGCTCTTTCTGATGCCCTCCCAATGCTCTCATTGCCAGTGACTATTTAAAGGGCCCGCTCCCGATTTCTTTCCATGTATTTGAGCAGAATTTGTCTTGCCTTGGCACAGCTGTATTCTCGAAGCAGCTCTTGATGTCAAAAGCCCCCTACGTGCAATTCATTTTCAGGAGTCAGGAAGTGTGCAGTTAGCATGCTAGTTTTGTTAGCATTACCGTGAAGACAAAACTCCGGTCTGGCCTCTGAAAGCTGTGAAAAGCGCTTACAGACTCATCACGGTGAATAATTAGGAGCCTCAGAATGCATGAGGTAAGTGAGGAATAACTTTGGACCACTGCAAACCGTTTAAAATGTTAGTTCTGTTTTTCACGTTTTTAAGTCAGTCAAAATCAGGTACAGCAGCTTTAAAGACGTGGGCTACTGATGGAGAGGTGTGTTCTCAGTACATACTAGAGATAGGTCAACGGAATTTCCTTTTACTGATCCGCCGATCAATACTAATTTGATATCTGCAAGGTCATAAAGAATGATATCATCTGATGGAGACAAAATGCATTGAAACTGTTTATTTTGAGTGGTGATGTATTTGAGTAAAATGTGTCTTGACCCAGAAATGTAATAAATTGTATAAGCAGCTGAGGTCATAATAAGTCCTCTGTGTATTGTCTGCATCTAATTATAAACCATTTTATTGTCTGCGTACACCGGTGTATGAATGTTTGTGTGAATGTGTGAGTGGTTCCTTGATGTAAACTGCTCTGAGTGCCTTGAAGGTGGAAAAGCGCTATATAACAATGCGACCATAAGTAAAAGAGAATGTATTCCCATAAGGTAATACATCAACTCTCCCATGTTTGTCAGATACAGATGAACAACCTAATTATTTTTGAATGACCATAACAGAGACAACCGTGTCTGCCATTCATTCACAGTGGGATGGACTAGATGCACTAATTCACATAAAATATGCATTATTTTGAGATGGTGAGATTGTAAATTGGCTGAATTGACCAAACGACTTAACTAACAACCTCTTTACTGTAGTATGAAATGCTTAAAGGGCCCATATTACGCTATTTTCTGATCTATGTCATAATGTTGTTTCCTCATCACAAACAGACCTGGAGTTGCGTTTTGTTTCATTCACACATGTTTAACACACAAACCCTGCATATTTCTTAGTTCTTCGCTCAAACAGAAAACTCTGTTACACATTGTGATGTCATGTGGTAACACAGGAAGTGCTCCACTGTCTTCTTAAACTCCATACACCTTCACTAGAATCATTTGGATGATTTCAACCCTGGAATTGCCAATCTCTACTGAACAAAAGGTAAAAGGCAGCTGTTAACATGAAAACTACCGCTTCATGACATCACAAGGTGGAACAGAGCATTTTGAGCCTTGGAGATGTAGACAGACTAGTAATAAGGGGTTACTCAAACATGTGTGAATGAAACAAAACACAACTCCAGGTATGTTTTTGAGGAGGTAACATTATAACATGGCTTAAAACTCACAGAGATAGAAGCAATAACATCATAGACACAAACAAGTAGCTGACCCTCCACAATTAAAAAGTCATAGTATAGTGTACCTAGTTTGAAAAACCTAAAACAAAATATTCCCCAAATGTGCTTAATAATCCAGGTGTTACGTGTTGCAGTAATTTAGTAAATATATTCTTCATGGCTCTCAGGTCATGTCAACAGGCTTTGATAAACCTGTAGAATCCATTGAACCTGGTGTGTTTGAACGCTCTGTGTGGGGTAGGAGTGTTGTGTTTGCAGACCCAGGCCCTGTTTGCCCAAGATCAGAGCACAGTGCTGGGTGAAAGAGGGCTAAGCACCTTCACGCCTCACTCCCACAGGCAAACAAAGAGCAGTCACATCCTCACCACACTAATGAAGTCCTGCTATAATCCACACAGAGAGCCGAGGGTCAACTGAAGCCTACAGATAGGGCTGCAAGATGAATCGCAAACGAACCGAAATCACAATTTGAATGGACATGATTAGCACATTGCAAAGGCTGCGGTTTTTGAAGTACCATAATTTACCCCACAAACAACAAGTAGTTTAGTTGTAGATCTGCACAAACATGTTCTGTAATGTGATTCTTGAAATAGTTTGTCAGTTCATATTTCAGTGTTTTTGTCAATTCTTCTGGATACGTTTAAAATGTGAATTTGAATAGAATCCTATTATTAAAACTAAACTAACTTAAATTGTAAATCTGATCGCAATTGGAATGCTTTTCAAATCGTTCAGCTTTATTACACAGTATTTTATGTGTGTATGCGTGATGTGACGTCACAGTGTTCTCAAAAGCTAACTAACAATGTTCTGCTTTAATGCACACAGAGAGAGATGGGGTCACTTAAAGACAAGGTACAGAGACACTTTCACAGAACTACATGGACTTTATCTGTTCAAAAAAACACCAAATAATCACAAAAAGACAGCCACGCATCAGTAGTAAATATGAGTGGTCCTAAACAACTACCTTGTGGCGCATCGTAATCAATAGTTATATACATACAACTACAATACAAAAAGATGAAATAAAAGAGAAGAAATTACCTGGTTTCGTAAAATGTGCAGCTTCTTTGCGTCTTGACAACAACAGGCTAATCCTCTAGCTGGTTACAGAACAAGATCCTGGTTCAAGAGGGACTTGGAATGGAGGCGTCACTCATGGCCTGTTTTACAAGAGTAAATTGTCTTTCGAAGTCTTTCTTGAGCCTTCTCACCCAGTTGAGATTGCATTTTTTTTAAATTAAGCTGTGCTATCAATAGAATAAGGGATGCCTCAGAACCACAATGCAACCTTAAACATTTTTTATTGAATGTAGTAGGACTTCTGCAAAAGACACAATTACTGTGCTTGTCCTGCCTCTTGTTTGTGCAAACTAAAGAGAACACACCAGAGTCTGCTAGGATCATTGAGGCCACTTCACAAATATCTCACTGTTGGAGAGTAAACCTATCATTTAAAGTGAATGTTTGGAGGCCAGTTTCCTGAAGTGCAGCAGGTCTGACGTCTCCACTTTTCTTGTAGTTACTTTTTGCTGGTGCTGCAGTTTTAGTGAGGTTTGCTGAGGTCTGCCAATGTTTACTGTTGGTTTTCTCTCCGTTGTTTCGAGATAAAGAATCACTTCATCACAAAAAGTATTAAATGGAACAAGTGCCATTTGAAGGATATGGGATTTCTTTCGACCCAGGCATCCTTTAGTCTGGCTCTATTCTGTCAGTACTTGCACATTGATTTAAACTGTAAAAGTGTTTTTGTATATGGAGGTTGAGAAAAAACTAACAGCATTTAAAAGTCCACTACATATTTTTTGTTGAAGTTCAAGCCACCGTGGGGTTATTATTGGTTTGCACAAGATGTTTTACAGTATGGCATTAAACTTGTCTTTATCTAGCAATGGCATTTTTATTGGTCAAAAATACATTGAAAAACATACATACTTACTACGAGCAGGATCACCTCTCCACAAATCTGACCTGCAGCTTAGCCTGGTGGCATCACCTGCTCGTCTCCATGGAGATAGATAAGTTTATTGCCATACTATAAGCAATAACATCTCCATGGAGACAAACAAGGAGCGTATTCTCTAGCGAAAAGGTTACATAGTTCACCTTTAAAGCCCCTGGATGTAAGTTTTTATCCAAAAAATAGACTACAATTTTTTTTTTTTTCATTTTGGTTGTGTTTATTGCTCTGAAAAACATAGGGCCTTACTCTGAGCGGGCTTGCATCTCCACAAACCTGACTGACTTAGCCTCTTTCGTCCTCCTTGTTTCCATGGAAATATTGTTCCTTTATAATCGTCCACAGTAGGGCATAAAACGTATCTATCTCCATGGAGAATGTTCGGAGGTATGGTTTTAACTTCGTATTTCCATGGACTCATCTTAAAAAAACACTACATTAAAAATTGCTTTCAAAATCAAGACTGCTAAACCCACTGAAAAGATTAGAATCGTGAGAGAAATCTATTAGTACCAGGCAGCACAATGGGTTGTTTATCCCCGTAACCTAACCCTAAATCCATGATCAGAGTCTGGACTGGTGTAGTGCGGAGGTGCCATAAGGAGGATAACCACTCCACCGGTACCTTCCCTCACTGCGGCACACAGATGTATGGATCCACGGCTAACAGCAGGTATGGGCCCTCCCTGGTTCACTCTGCGGGAAGGAGGGGGGAGGAGGGGATAGGAGGGTGGTGGGAGGCGGCCTGGTAGCGGTCTCTAAACCTAAGTGACCTTTAGAAGAAGTTGCCCCTCTCCATTAGCTGCCATAGATCTGTATTGATCCACATTGACGACGATCACAGCTCTCCAGTTCTACGCTGCTACGGCTTTTAACTCAGCCGGGAGTATAAAATAAACTATGGCAACTTTTAGCAGTTATAGTTGATGGAAAGCACAGAAGGGTTATCGAGGGTTGTATCCTGGAAATGGTGGAAATGGTTGGAACTGTGGCATAGTGATGGGGAAATATTTGTCCAGAAATTGTAGTTTTAGCTTTGTAGCAAAAATAACTGTTTTAGCCTACGTAAATGAGAAATACTTTAAGGTCTACTATTTATAACCTATAACTAAAATCAGTTTGATGTCTAGTTTTTGTAAGAACTCCCTTTACAGCGTTATTTTGTAAAGTTTAAACTAAAAGTAAAGCACAATAAATTACCTTTTTAGCACCATTAGCAACGTGATGCTAACAGATAAAGAAATTATAGCAATAAAACAGTGACTGTTGTTACATTAACACTCAAAATCAAAAAGACTTATCAGATTTTTTGGAGTTATAAGATAATTTAAATGACAAGTAAACAGCAAAATCATCTATTTCTTTCTGATCATGGTCCTTCTGAATACTCACATCAGATGTAGCAGTTTGCAAGTCATTTCAATCATTTTAAAGCTCCGGAAATCGGATAATAATCAGATTTTTGGTGCATGTAAACTTAGCCACTGGTTATATCAAAATGATTATATTTTACTTAAAGGGAAATCTTTAGTGTGACACCTTTTAATATGAATTTATAAGTATATTATTAACATAATTATGGTACATGGAATGATGATATTTAAATTCAATGTTGACAAAAGTGTGCAAATTGTCCATAGAGATGTTAGATTCCAAACGCTATGAAATTAAAACCCCCAAACTCATGTATTTGCAAAATTTATCTGGCCCCAGTACAGATAATAGTATAAGCAGATCTTGAGGTAAAAATATGTCCGCTGCATGCTATTTGCAACTAATTAGAAAGCATTTTATTGTCCTGTATTTATTGTCCTTTATTGTCCTTTATTGTCCTATAATCAGAAAGTGTGTATTAGCATTAGCAACTTTCTGCTCTCTAAAGTTGTGAAAAGCTCTTATAAACTCATCACTGTGAATAATTAGGATGCTACGAATGCATAAAGTAAGTTAGAAAGAACTTTGGACCACTGCAAACTGTTTAAAATGAACTAGTTCTGTTTTTCATGTTTTTAAGACAATAATAATCAGGTACAGATCGTTTAAATACTTACACTATATTGTCAGGATACTTTGGTGCGAACTTTGACATCTTGAAATCTTCATTGGTTTAACATTATTAAAAATAGACACCAATTTTAATATCTACAAACACTCCAAAACTCAGACCGACAAACTGTCAGTCTGTTGTTGTTTTGACCAGTGGCGCAGACAAAGGCGACGTGTCCAGACCGGCTGAAACCCGAGCCTAAGTGGTGGAAGGTCCAGAATCAAAGGAGGGTCAGATGAACTGTGATAAACCCGCTTCTGTCTTCTGTCCATTTACTTCTATTTTAACTACAATACGAAACCACCAAGAGCATTCATTCAATTAGGACGTGACTAGGGCAGCTTATAAACTCAAGCTTATAACATTAAAGACCAAAGAGCAGCGCTTGGGGTCACTGGGCTGCCATTGTTGGGTAGATTTCCTGTGCAGACTGCTACTGATAAGGAGCTGTACAAAACACAGTGTACGTGTAGTGGAGATAAACCAAAAACAGGTGGATTTGGGCTGATAAATTTGATGATCAATTAGCACTCTCTGGCTGAAAGATGACAATATGTAGTTGTTGTAAGGACATCTTAAAAAAAAATTTGATCTGTTATAATGTTGTATACTCAGGACCTGGAGTTGTGTTTTGTTTCATTTACACACACAAACCCTGCTGTGTTCTTCTCTAAAACGGAAAACACTCTGTCCCACCTTGTGATGTCATTGAGTGGTAATACAGGAAGCGCTCCACTGTGTTTTTAACCTTCATATGCCTTCACTAGAGCCTATAGACTGTGTAAAGAAGTGGACCAAGGGAGTGTGACGTCACCCGTAGTGCTCGGGTGAATTTGGAGCCGAGTTTCATATTTGGAATTCCGAAAGAAGCCAGGTGATTTGTCTGTTATTAATGTTCATATCTTGGACACAATAGCGAAGTAAAATACCAGGATCATGTAGAGCGGGTCAATACGAACATTTTAAGACAAAAATGACAAGTCGATGGAGCCGGAAGCACTCCCATGATCACTTCCTATTTGGAAAGTGGCAGCTAGCGGGTTTATATATGCGATCTATGCTAGAACCATTTGAATAATTTGCAGCTCTGGAATTGCCAAACTTTGAAGCTACAGTTATTGTTTTAGCCTTGCGGAAACTTCTTCACTTCTTGGTGAACAAGAGGGTATTGTAGACTTTCTATTGACAATCTCAGCTGAACAAAAGTTTAAAACAGTAACAACTTAAGGTTATTCTATTGTATTGTAGAGTCACGCAGTTCATTTGAGGCTAAAATAGCTGTTAACTTTAAAACCACCTGTTAATGACATCACAAAGTGGAACAGAGAATTCTGAGCTGTAGAGATGTAGACAACCAAAAAATCCAGGATTACTCAAACATATGTGAATGAAACAAAACAAAACTGTTTGTTTTTGAGGAGTTAACAACATTCTAACATGGCTAAAAGTAATATAGGACGTGAAGCAGATCTTGGTTAGTGTAAATATTGTAAGGCTAGTTCCAAATACTATATATATAAAAAACAACCGTACATAAGATAGTCCGAAGGGACCAAAGATACAGACTCGGATAGGCAGGTTAACAGAGTTTATTTACAAATAAGAAATGTGCATGAAGGTTGTTGGAGTAGATGGTAGAAGGCTGGGTCAGCGGGCGGTGTTCAGGAGCTGGTCATGGATGTCTAGGCTGAGCTCGGGGGAGTGCACGCTGGTCGTGGAGAGCAGGGTTGGAGGCGGAGGAGCGCGGATAGTCCAGGGAGCAAAATCTGATCGAGACAAGGAAAAACAAACTTAGCATAGCGAGCATAACAAAACCAAGACAATAGCCAAGCGGAACTGTACCACGGAGGATACGTAGACGATCTGGCAATGTGTGTCAGATTCCTCGACTCCTTCGTACTCCCAGGAGCAAGCTTGATTGCTTGATGCGATGGAGGTGTGCAGTGGGTGTAGTCAGAGGCTCCGCCCAGCTCCAGGTACAGACACAGAAGTGAGGGGAAAGACAGCACAGAAACACGAGGACAGAGTGGATTCATGACAATAAGCTAATATAAATTTTTCAATATTTAAATTGGCCTTTCTTACTTGATTTTTTAAAAAAAATTTTATGTAGAGTGAAATCAGTTTTGCCCCAGTGTTCCAAAAGGGTAAAAATTTAAATTCAAAATTGGGCCATAATCAGGCCAAATTGTGCGAAGCAATGTCATTAATCACAAACCCGAAACTAACGCTGGTGTGCGGTTAGCAGGCTAAGTGTTTTTAGCATTACCGGGATGCCAAGATTTCACATTTCCCCTCGAAATTTGTGAAGTAATTGCAGTGAATAAAAGATGCTATGCTATGGAATGCGTTGATCCGAGGAATACTTTTGAAATGACCTTGTCCTAGTTTTTATGTTTTTAAGACAGTAAAAAATCATGTTTTTTGTTAGCATACTGCATGTCACTTACCTCAGAACCAGGGAGTCCAGGTGAAGAAGGGTGCCTGGGTGTTGCACTGAAGGATCATGGGACCAATGCAGATGTAAAATGTAAACAACTTTTTGTAGACTATGCATTTTATGAACTAATAATTTTCAAAACTCTCTCCAATAGGAGTGGGTCAATATAGATTTTTTGAGCCGATACTGATATCCAATATTTGTCTCGCTGCTGTGGCTGGTAACCGATATTCGTCAATACTGATATTTGGGTTTTAAAGGGCCCATATTACGCTATTTTCTGATCTGTCATAATGTTGTTTCATCATGGAGTTGTGTTTTGTTTCATTCACACATGTTTAAAACACAAACTGCATATTTAGGCTGAGTTCTTCTCTCAAACTGAAAACACTCATTGTGATGTCATGTGGTAATACAGGAAGTGCTCCACTGTGTTTTTAAACTCCATATACCTTCACTCGAATCATTTGGATGATTTCAGACTTGGAATTGCCCATCGCTACTGAGCAAAAGGTAAAAGGAGCAGTTTACCTGCCACTTCATGACATCACAAAAATGGAACAGGCATTATGAGCTTTGGAGATGTAGACAGACTTATAATAAAGTATTACTCAAACATGTGTGAATGAAATGAAACACAACTCCTTGTATATTTTTGAGAAGGTAACAACATTATAACATGGCTTAAAGATCATAAGAATTCATTTTGTATAATATAGGACCTTTAAAATCCATCCAGCAAGGCCCACAAATTTATCTTAACTTGAAGTAAATATCACAAATTAGCTTTTCACGTTTGTAAAAATAATAACAAATTGTATCTGTTTATTTCTATTTCCATATTTACTCATGAGTCTGTTCAAAAAGACAAATCTGATGCACTGAGGAATCTGAGAATGACACGTGCACAAAGAATGGGGAAGCACCGGAAAAATATCGGTATCGAAAATCAGCACCAGATGATCAAATACTGCTCGACATCGGCCGTTACTGATACTAGAACTATATTGCCCATTCCTACTCTCCAATACCGCTTTTGGAACCCAACACCAAAGTTTACATTTCACAAATAAATTCCACTCCACAAATATAAATAATTGACTTTTCAGCTCAACATAAACTCCACTGTATTTTTCCTACCCTATTTATCAGTCACACATAATTTGGCTGAAGCTTTGTACCAGCAGTTAGCGTCCAAGGGTTGGGGCTCTGCTTGTGTGTTCCCATGGATTAAATAAGCTTTAGTGGACAAAGAGAAGAAAACATGTCTCTTTATAGTGTTTGAAACCCCCTTTGAATGTCTCTCTGTCAACTACGCCTCCGCCCAAACATCAGAGGTATGAGAGAAGCATGTCAAATAATGGGAAAATGAAAAATGCAAAAACGGCCTTGGAAGGAAAGAAAATAAATATTTGTCCTTTTGGAACAGAGCTTGAAAGGAAGTGGTCAATTCTGGTTCGATTGGCAGGTCATTGTGGGAGTTGCAAATTGTCGTGAAGGATAGAACGTGAGATTGGATTGATTGTGCTGATTTTGTGTCAAGAACTGAATCTTTGCGGTTGCCTGTGATCCAGAATACACACTTCTTGACTTTACGAAGAGTCTAGTCAGCGGTGAATCTCCCCAAGTTCAGATGGCCGTGATTGACGGGTGGATAAGCCAATCAGGGACATGCATGGTCTGTCCATATCAAAACAAACATGGCTGCTGCTGCAATCTGAGGTGAAAGAAATTTGTCCAAAATGATGGCTGACCAATGAGCTCCATCGCTTCACGTGTGTCACTGAAATAAACCAATCTGATGGGATGGCCACGTTTGAACCTGGCTCGAGATGCAACGAAGGACGTGGCGACCAGACTGATATCCCTTTGTATAAAAAATACAGAGACATATTCTGG
Organism: Periophthalmodon schlosseri; assembly: GCA_000787095.1. Lineage (NCBI taxonomy): Eukaryota > Metazoa > Chordata > Actinopteri > Gobiiformes > Gobiidae > Periophthalmodon > Periophthalmodon schlosseri. The sequence continues at coordinate 116,090 of KN474718.1, forward strand.
ACTTGCGTGGCAACCCACATGTTGGATTTTTGGCGCAAATTGATGGACCAGGAGAAAAACAATTCATGATACCACCCAGAATATTTACGTTATCAACTATAAGAACATATGAAGTTAAATATTGCTGTTTAAAAAGCATAAAGAAGTTCATGTCTGCCATTTATCAACAGCAAGGCCACTGAGTGACAGTAGCACATTAGGTTCTACTTGCCCTTTAACCAGAACGCAGAAGGATCATAGTGATAATAGTAATAGTGATGCTGAAGCTAACAGCAATTAGCATGCTAAGGTGCACTTCCTGATTGTTGGACAAAAAAAACGTTATAATTAGATGCAGACAGTACACAGCTGACTTATTTTGACCTCAAGAGCTGCTTTTATAATATCTCGGTACTGCAAGACAAATTTTGCTCAAATACATGGGGAAAAAATTCGGTACTTCAGTCCAGTGGCGAACTACCTGGAATCTGGAATTTTCAGTATGGCTTTAAACTCATCAATCTACATGGATACTCCACCAGACCAAGTGACAGATCAGATGTATGCAGAGTAAAGTCCACTTGCTACCTATTGTGCCTCTTTTGGGTTTATGGGGGAGGAGGAAACCCACCAAGACACAGGGAAAAACATGCAAACTTTGCACAGATAGGCCCAGGTGGCCCGGGAATTGAAACCCAGAACATTCTTGTTGTCAGGTGTGAATGTTACCAACAGGGCATGCTTTGTAGTGTAACACAACCATCAAGTCACATATTCTTTCATCATATATTTCACTCAAAAATATCTGAATGGAAGAGCTAACCTCAGAAGCTCTGATCGTGTGCACCAATGTTGATTTTTCACAGAAACATTTGATTGAAAAAATCTCTTGAACAGCCCCTCCTCAGGCAGAAGGCTTGATTAGAAGTGTTGTATCTGCTTATAGATCCAGAGTGAAAGCTGGGAGGAGTATTGACAGACCACAGTCAGCTAATCCCTGAGCATCGCCCCCCAGTGAGAGATAAGCAGCACATCAGTGGAGAGGGTGAACAGGTTAGAGATGCCTGCATTTTCTAGTCTAAGAAAGCTCCAACTACACACAAACTTGGGCTGAACGATTTGGGGAAAATATTGAATTTTGATTTGTCTGGCAAGTATTGCAATTGTGATCACATTTTGAACTGACAAACTAATACAAGAATCACATTTCAGAGCAAGTTTGTACAGGTAAACTACAAGGTTAGCGGTTTATATGCAAACTATGACATGGTATTTTGTTGTTTGTGGAGGAAATTATGGTACTTCAAAATTGCAGCCTTAACGATTTGCTAATTGCGTTTAATGAAAATATGATTTCGATTCCTTTGCGATTAATCTTGCAGCCCTAGTGCAAATGCTCAATGTTAGGAACCACATTGATCACATTGATCCTACATTTGGAATTCCAAGCAGGAGTATCATAGCAACCAAAGAGCCAATGCGAAGCCAGGTGGTTGAAGGTAACACCCCTGCCCACCCGCACCGCTGGTTTAGCAAGGAGCGGGTGCTAAGCAACACTGTCAATTAAACCTGTTGCAAACTCTAGCGGGACCGACCTCGGGGAAAGTAGGCACTGATCTCTCTGTTATTAGTTTTTTGAGATTTGAAAAATCAATTTTGTCTATTTTGTATCTGCATTATGTTGCCAAACTACTGGAATAAAACTGTAAGACCATCAGTTATTCAACCCAATAGCAAAAGATGTTCTACAAACTCAATCCAAGGGAGGTCACATCTCCACAGGTTAGGGGTCTTATTTATAAAGCATGCGTATATGACTTTCCACATTTGGAGATCACAGTTTGTGATCTTGTAAAAGATCACTTAACATGGAAATGTGCATTCCAGCCCAAAATTCTGAATTTCATGTGTTGGGGCTTTCAGAGATGAGGCAGAAGTTAAGAGAAATTAGCAAGTTTGAGGAGGTTGTGGAACGTTTTGTTTTGTTCTTGCGTACACTTTTGGTAAGAATTCAACATACAGTCTTATACATGAGGCCCCTGACCTGTAACTTTGCCTGTTGTCATCACCCACTTGTCTCTATGGATGCCTAAATTCAATGCCCTACTACAGAACATCTAGGCAAAGCAATAACATCTTCAGACAAGCAAGAGTCGGACTTCTCCAGAGTTTGTTACATAATGCTTTTAAAAAAAATCTACTTATGATTATGATTATATTTACTTAATGTAAAAATAATTAAATCACAGACATATTGAAGCCTACCATCTGTCACCCCTCTGCCCTCTGTCTGTGAAGAACTCTCCCTATTAGCGATAAGAGCTCTCCAATCTGAAGTTAATGGGCCACAGTTAAAACAACAATACCCCCAGATGCCAGAGACCACATATCTCCACAGCTTGTATAGACCCTCTATTTAAGACCCAGATGCCCCCCCCATCTCTTCACATACTGGAGACCCTCCATCCCCTCCTCCACTATCTCCATACCATACTGCCCCCTACTGAGGCGCGGTCGATCTCAAGCTAGCGCGCTCCATTAACGATGCTTCTCTGGCCTTTGTGCAGACACCAGGGGGGTAGGTTGGTGGGTATGGCTGTTGGGGGTTGGCAGTTGTATGGTGAAGAAGAGGGTTATGGTACTCTCACACTACGCTAATGAGCTGCACCCAGTTAATATTTTAACACTTGTGGCTATTGTCCAGGCCATATGTCTCAGGGAGCAGAGGAGTTAAGGTGCGCTAGGGCCAAAGCGGGATAGAAGTCAGCTTATGGCAGATCAAAGCCGCTATGGATAATAATGGATAATAGAGACTAGTCTGGGGTGAGTAGGTTATAGTTTTTGTAAGGGACCAGTATTATGCACTTATTCGGGGATTTCAATGTGATTTTTCAACACAAAAAAAAAGATTTCTTTCTGATCATGGTTCCTCTAGTTATTCCTCTGATGGTTTACATGTCTACATAATCTGAAAGATCGAGAAATTAGACAGTAATCAGATTTTGGTGTGTATGTAAATGCAGCCACTATAGCATTAGTATTTCATGGTACTAATAACTTATCCAAAACAGGTAAAAGTAATTCAGCCCTTTTTTTTTTTTGCACAAACAAAGTGTACAAAACATATACACTCCCAGACACACTATGTTTCTTTATTTTTATTGCATTGTAGATTCTCACTGAAGATATCAAAACTATGAATGAACAAAAAATAAACACAAAATACCTCAAAACTGGTTTTAGATGTTAGATTTTTTTTTTAAATAGCCATCCTTTGCTTTTATCACGGCTTTTGGCCCACGCAAGGCACACCTGTGAAGTGAAAGCCATTTGAGGAAACTTCATCAAGAAGCTCACTGAGAGAAGGCCAAGGGTTTGTAGCTTGTCAACAAAGCAAAGGGTGGCTATTTTGAGGATTTAAATATAAAATAAAAAATAAAAATAGATAAAAAATAGTTGAGTTAGTTGAGTTATTTAATTATTTTTTCCTCTGCTAGGTGATTCCATACATCTTGCGTCATATTTTTGAGTGTATCTGGCAAACATAAAGAAAAAAACAAACTATGAAACAAAGTGTGTCTAAACTTTTGACCGGTAGAGTACATAACATATATTTAGTATTAAATTATAACGTGTAGATGAGCAGGTTACACTTTGTTCACTGTAAACCTTCATATTGATATGAAACAGCTTAGAGGTCCTTCGACTTCCTGTTCAAAGCTGGAATGCTGATTAACAAGACTTTGATCAAAACAGTTCTGGTTAATATTTATGGACATGAAGGAGAACTTTCTGGAAAAAGATTGCGCCACCCCATGACATAATTTGCGAAACATGAGAATTTGAGCAAACTGCATATGAAGAAATATCTGATCTGATTTCTTCAGAACAAGATTTTCAAGTGTTGCGCTAACTACATAATCACCCAAACCTTAATGATCTCAGACACTGTTCAAACCACCAAAGAAAATCAATTCTGGCCAAAGCAAATAAATCTATCAATATAAGTTCATTAAGTTATCTAAAAACAGTTAAATAAATCAAGCTTCAATCATGCTACTTGGATAATTGGCCTAACTTTGATGACAAGGTGTGGCTCGGTGCTTCAGGCCATTTGAGTGTCAAATGTTTTCACCCTGCTATTCACACCTGATGCCCTGAGAGCAAGAAGTTTCTTTCTACTTAAAGGAACTGTGTGTGAGATTTTGATTTTACATTTCATAAACTTGACCTATCTGTGTTCTCAGATACAAGGTGGACAAGTCAAGTCAAACAAGTCAAGTCAAATATAGCTTTTACTGATAACAACTGTAATTTATTCAGAATTAATACGCTGGCCATGATGGCCAAGTTGTTTATGTCATAATAATAAAAAAAGACAAAGCAGATTGAGTCACATGACTCTCTCATTTGGGTTGTCAGTCTCTTTTTTTTCCAATTGTATTTATTATGAGCAACAGTGGCTCAGTTGGTAGAGCGTTTGTCCACTGACCCGAAGATTGGCTGTTCCAATCCCGCTCTCGACATAAACATCATTGGTAGAGCGGTCAGATCCACTGACCCACAGGTGTGATTCCAGCTCCCACAGATGAATGCTGTGTGTGTCTGTGGGCAAGACACTTAACCCACCTTGCCCCCAGTGTCTGTGTACTGATGTGTGAATGTGTGTGTGAATGGGTGAGTGGTTCCTTGATGTAAAGTGCCTTGAAGGTGGAAAAGGGCTATATAACGTAAAAAACATGACCGTTTAGGTCACATTTTCAGGTTCAACTGTGATTCAGTTGTGATTGTAATGCCTTTGTTTTAAACAGGCACAGGATATATACAGTTCCTTTAATGTCTACTCACAAGGAAATACATTTGGGATTTTCCATTTAGTATGTTGGCATTTTTGGACATGGAATCAGCTTCACGCCCTGCACAGTTTGACTACTTAAATGTTCATTCATCTCTCCTTAAAAAGCTGACACATACACGCCGGACTCTGGACCTAAAGGGAGAATGCAGAGGCTATAGACCCAGAGTGCGCCCGGGGTGAGTCCTTTGATGATCCGGGACAGTCTCAAAACACTGGAGCAGAAGAAAGAGTGAGAAAGCTCTCACATGTGGAGCAGCTTCTGACAGGAAGCCGCCCATCTGTGGCCAAACAGCTGGGGGCCAGACGGGGTGGACAGTGGGGGCCAAGGGGGGCACTGGGCTGGAACCAGAGATGCCAAGTCTGCTTCTTTATAGTGACGTTGAGCTTCTATTTTTTTGCAAAATTTGTTGGTCTTCTTCCTGAAAGGCATTTTCATATAATAAAAGTGGTGATTTTTTGCATTTTTCAGCTCTGTTTCACATTAAAATGATGACGTGACCTGCAAGATTACATGGAAATAAAAAGTTAAAACCATATTTCAGAACTTTTTCCATGGAGATAGATGAGTTACATAGTTACAAAGTTACATACAGGCTTTAATAGACTAGTAATGACCATTATTGATGATAAATATGCTATAAAAATATATATAATAAATGATAAATATGGTAAAAAAATTAAGTGCATTTCTTTATTAGTTTTGCTTGTAACTTTATGTGAGTCTTGGCATGATTGTACTTGCTACCGCCTGAATTTCTCCTGAAGGGTGGCTATCAATCTGTCTATATCTATTTTGCCAATCATTTAGTGATGACAGCTCTTTATTTGGGTTTTCAGCTTTCATTCAAAGGCTTGGTCGCCTATTGCTCTCTGAAAATCTGGCATCTCTGCTACACTGTGACAAGAACTCTACACAAATCACCTGTATCCCAAACAGGACGAGACAGTTGGGGCAGGGACAGGACAATTAACCTGTCGGAGAAGTTCCCTGGGGCAGAGGACACCCCTGTCTGGTCCCCCGCACTTAGGACTAAAGCCGGGTGTATCCATCAGTGAACTGCATCTGCCGGACCTCTCACCTCAGTGCTCCAGAGGTATGTGCCACACCGACAATAGAACAGAACCGGCCGCCCCACCACCGCAGGGAGAACTGGGAGGAGACAGAAGAGTAACAATGACAGGCAAACGCATGAGTGCATGGGATAAATGAGATAAGATCATGTTGTGTTAGGCCTACAGTGGGGAAAGTGTGTGGCACAGGATGGATGAGCAAGAGTGAGAAAAAGAGACAATACTTACTATGCAATATATTATATAGAGCAGGAGTGCCCAAAGTGGGGAGGAGTCTTGAGATTTTAAGAACAATTTTGGTCCAATGAGGTTCATCTGGTCTTCTGTTAATTTATTTTAATAGATTTTTTTTCAGACCAAAGTTTAGTTGGTTTTCATACCTGACAGTTTGGACTGCTCACTAGCGGTCTTCCTCAGAGTGGTCACGTAATGTTCTTGTGACGTGTCCAGTCAGCTGATTTATAAAGGTTTTAAAAAGGTTTTAAAAAGGTTTCTACCGGTGGAGGCAGGGCAAAGCGCAGTATCCCAGGTGTGTGAGAGTACAACAAAGAGAGAAAGAGGACAACAAACATCGCCGCTGGATTAAGGAGGCAATTGAAATACGGAAACGTGCCCACGAGACTATAAACCGGGACGAGGGGGGCTTTTTACTCTCACACACCAGGGATACTGTCCTGAAGAAGTCAGACTGCAGATGGCGCTGTTGTCTTCCTTCACCGGTAGGAAGGCAGCGCCAAAACCTGTTTAAATCAGCTGACCGGACATGTCATGGCAAGTGACCACTCTGAGGAAGCCCCCTAGTGAGCAGTCAAAACTGTCAGGTATGAAAACAAACTTAACCTTGGTCTAGAAAAAGAATCTAAATAAAAGAACAATCTTAGTTCAAATCTGAACTGAAAAGGCTGTCACAAGATAGAAGGGAAAGCAAACCGATATGTCCCCTTAAAAAGCACAAGAACTAAAGACAATGTAATCGTCATTCTAAAAGTGTTATATCAGATACTAATTAATACTAAAACTAGTATCGAGTAGCTATAAGTACATACTCATTTAAGCAGGTATCAATACTAAAAAAGTCACATTCACAGGAAAGAAGAATGAATGAATGATCTTGAGTTGTATTAGAACTAGTAAAATATTACTAGACCACAGACCACTATGGAACCTAACTGGACAACTGATATAATACAATATACAGATATAAGACTGCATGGTAATATAAAAGTAAGTAATTTCATTTCATAAAGTCATTTAATGTTGAAAATGACATTTTGTTGTCTAAAGAAAGATTTTTTTTTTTTATTATTGAGTCTATTCTTTAGTATCGACATTGAGTTTGAAGTTTTAGTATCGTGACAACAGTAGTAGTGGTGTAAAACAACTGACTAGAATCCAACTGCCTAAAATGCCAAAGTGGATATCTACCAGGATTTGACAATTTGACCCAGGTACTGTACTGTTTTTACAGTCTTAAAAACTTGAAAAACATAACTAGTTAATTTCAAACTGTTTATGGTCGTCCGAAATTATTCCTCACTTTCCTGACATTCCTAGCAGCCTAATTATTCACCATGATGAGTTTCTAAGCGCTTTTCACAACTTTCAGAGGCCAGAGCGGAGTTTTGACATCACGACAATAGTAACAACAACTTGCATGCTAACACTGCACCTCCCGGTTCCCGAACAATAAAGCGTTTCATAATTACATGCAGTCAGCACACAGTGGCCTCATTTTGACCCTAAAAGCAAAAAACAGAATGTTGAATGAATGAAGAGGGGCATTGTTTGTCCATGGCATTACAGTAGACCCCCTCGCCCTGACCTGCTGTTTGAAACACCCAGACCTCCACTCTCCATTATCCCCCTAACGACCCTGTTCATAAAATCTACTGGTTTATGGTAGTCCTTAGGGGCGTGGGGGGTCGTAAAGACACTACTATTCACGCATACATTTAACAGCACCAAACATCCCAGTGTACAAGAAGCATGCCCCCTGGCTCTGAGCATAACTGGAGAAAATGGATGGAGATAGTCACACAGGCGGAGATTATGGGGAGGGCCACCACTAGGGGTGTGAATCTTTAAAGGGCCCATATTACGCTGTTTTCTGATCTATGTTATAATGTTGTTTCCTCATCGCAAACATACCTGGAGTTGTGTTTTGTTACATTCACACATGTTTAACACGCAAACCTTGCATATTTAGGCTGAGTTCTTCCCTCAAACAGAAAACACTCCACCCTGTGATGTTAAGCGGTAATACAGGAAGTGCTCCACTGTGTTTTTAATCTGCATACACTTAACTAGAATTATATGGATAATTTCAGCCCTGGAATTCCCAATCTCTAATGAACTAAAGGTAAAAGGTAGCTGATAACTTGAAAACTGTCGGTTCATGACATCCCAAGGTGGAACAGACCATTTTGAGCTTTGGAGATGTAGACAGACTAATAAACCAGGATTGCTCAAACATGTGTGAATGAAACAACTCCAGGTATGTTTTTGAGGAGGTAACAACATTATAACATGTCTTAAAGCTCACAAGAGTCAGTTTTGTGTAATATAGGGACTTTAATTTTACACTTTTCAAGTTCCCTGTTGAAACAATCATTTATTTAAACTGTACATCCATACAAAATAGAATTCTTCTTTAATTAGCCAAGAATCTGAAAGAAGGTACTTGAAATTGTATTTGTATTTATTTTATTAGTTCATAATTCAATAAAAATAATAGAGTTACTCAGTCATTATCTAGGCCCAGTTAATTCCATACTCCAGTGATTAAAGTTTAATATATCTATCAAAGATAAAAATTATAAATATTTTCTGATACATTTTATAACCTATTTACGATGATGGGGCTCTGGCCATTTAACTCTGAGTTGATGATGGGGTGGCCATTTAACTCTGAGTTGTGGCTGTAGTTAGCGCATTAGCTTTCCTTCGCTGCTAACAATAACACGCCAAAGTGAACCATGGGGCTAAAGTGATTCAAAGTAGCATCTCTCATCTGTCTCACCACAGGCTTATGTAAGTCTCCTGGTCTGTGTGTGTGGGAGAGCCCTGCGGCAAACGAAAAACATGAAAACAGTTTATTTTTTCTATTAATTTGTGGCATAACACGTGTTTTTACATGAATTAAATACAACGCACAGGCTTATTCCAAGTTTACTGACGAGGAGAAACACTGTAAACTCCACAGGCAATGCCAGGTGAATTATAAGGGGGCATTTTACCATGGTGGAAACACTGTTATTAATGTAATTTAAAATCGATTTTTGAGAATTTGGAATTGATCCAGATTCATTAAGACGTAGAATCATGATCATTTTAAGAATTTATATTTTCAACACCCTCAGCCAGCACCAAGGGCAAAGGTGAGGAGTTTACATGTTTACGGTGTTTGGTAGAGGAGTACTGCCATCCTGTGGTGTTAGTTCTGTGAAATTAAAAGTATTGGGGGTATGAAAATGAGGGAAAACTAAAGTTGGAATGTTCAAGATTATTATCGTTATTATTATTATTTCAGAAGTTGCCGTGGGCTCTGCTGTCGTCAATTGGGTTGTATTTTTCCCTGTCAAGATCACCAGCCCCAAGAAAAATAAGTTCTATACAGACTACAAAGCTTTTTTTTTTTTTTTTTTAACCCTCCCAGAGAAACGGTGCATTGTTGGTGCACACAAACACTGAACATTTTACACAAATCAACCTACTTTATATCAGATTCTAGCAGTGAAACTTTTCGAAAGTCTCCATTTAAATGAACGGGATTCCCACTTAACAGGAAGTGCCATCACAAAGAAATCATGGTTTAGAAGTATGTAGAGACAACAGTGGGTGAGCAAAATAAGGTCAGTACTAAGAATGAGGAAAATGGTCTTTGTGTCCTCTATATGCAGGTTAAGGCACTGACAACCCAGGTTCTATTCTGATTGTAGTACCTTTAAACCAGGCTACATACCGTATCTTTAACATTTCCACACCATGCACTGTCCAGTGACAATCTCACATTACCTTTCATTCCCCAGTCTTCATCACTCACTCTGACCAGCCATTTTCTCCATCCTCGACCTCTCAACCTCTCAGACACATTCAAAACATGTCCACTCCAGAGGATTTCAAAAGTGGCAGTAGTACAGAGCCCTCCTGAGGTAACCCATCTCCCCATTTTAAACGCACACAAAAAAAACCTACCTGAAACCCGACCTCACCCTTCATCCAGATGGTGTTATGACAAGCACAGACAAAAGAGCCAATCCTTGCTAGTTTCTTGGAGAATAGACAACGATTGTGTTTAAAACCGCACTGTCAGGATTTCCATGACAGAGTGGGACCTCCTTCCTTTCATTGACAGTCATTTTGCTATTTTTCTCGTCTGCGCTGAATGGCGTTGACGTTTCGGGTTCAGAGCGTGGAGACAGTCAGAAAATACCTGAGTGTCAGATGGAGATGGTTGAAGTGATATTTGTGTTTGTGCAGTGATGTGGAGATTTGATAAGATTTGACTGGTACAATTCAAACTCATTTTATCATGTTATCATAAGAATTGGGACTATTTGCTCGTGTATGTAGAGGCATTTAAAGACACAGTATGTAACTTTCTGAAGGTGGTACTTCACCAGGATGATTCCATGGAAATAGAAAGTTAAAACGATACTTCAGAACATTCTCCATGGAGATAAATACGTTTTATCCTATACTGTGGAAGATTATAGTCACCATTTCCATGGAGACAAGCAGAAAGAGGCCCTCCTCCAAGCCAAATAAGAGTCAGGATTGTGGAGATGCAAGCCCACTCAGTACAGTTTTTTTTGGCAATTTTTTTGGCTAAAAAGTTACATACTCTGGCTTTACCATTATGGTTGCTAGGTAAAAATTATGGAATTGCTTCTAGGTATGTCATATTAGCTGTCTGTAAGCAGAAAGTAAAGTTCTAAAGTTCATGAAAATTAAGAAACCTGAAACTATTTTTTTTTTTTTGTAAAATCTGACCTGATCTAATTATGTGAACTATGTTTCAGTGAAATGAGTCTAACCTGTCCTATGCACTTTAAGCATTAATATAATCTATCTAGCACCTGCTGAGGGGACAATGCTTTGTGTGCAGTCTCTGGTTTGTTCCTCTGGAGGTGGTGGGCCGGTGTGGGCTGGCACTGCGCTTCAGCTCAGTCCGCACATGTTGGGCTTCTCTGTGGGGAACCAGAGGGTCACCACCTATTGCCTTCTAGTGGGCTGTGGTCATTTTCTGTGGGGTGGTGGAAGGCGGTATATTATTCTGAACCCATCAACTTTGAACCCATCCACTTTGTGGGTCCCCATGTTGCACTATAGCCTGTAAATCAAAAGTACAGGGCAAATTTACCAGGGTATAGCCATCCCCTTTAAGCATCTGTATGATTTTGATTTAAATTTAAACCCGACCAGTCTGTGTCCACCGACACAAGCTAGACATGTTCAAATCTAATATAGCTGGTTGCCAGTTCCAATTCTGAAATCCAGCTTATTTAAACCTAAAAGAACTTTCTCTGATCTGTATCCTCACTGGCTAAACCCCAGCACCTGCAGCATTAATCAGTGCTAGTGCAGCCTCTGCAGCTCAGTGAGTGCATTTTGGAATTTCTGAGCTTTCACATTAGACATGGCCTGTCCATACAGAATGAGAAAAATGTGGTTAAGGCACTGGCAACTCAGGTTGCTTTTAAATGCAAGGGGAAGTGCATAAATTGACAGATGGACCTTTCTTTAAAGTGTCAAACTGTATTACTTGTCCTGATACTAAAATGTCAAACTTTATTTCAATACCAAGTATTAGACTCAATAAAATAAAAATCACTCTTTCTGACCACAGAATGTGATTTGCAGCATTAAATCATTGTCCAGGTGGTTTCCATAGCAGTCTGTGGACATATAATAGTCATTCATTCTAAAGCTATTCAGGAAAGGTTCATTTCTGTCCTGTGGAAGAAAAGTTTTTACTATCGGTACGTGCTCAAATGAGTATCTAGTTTCGATACTACTTTTAGTATCGATTAGTATCTGATTTTTGATACTTCTGGCAACATAGGTTCAGCACTGGAAACTAAATAGTGTGGACTTTTTTTTTTTTTTTTTTTTTTTTCAGACCAAATTGTTTGCCATTAGAGTAAGCTATTATTATTGTCTTAGGCTCCTGACCTGTATATACACAGACACATGGCACACATTCCCTCTGACACACACACACACACACACACACACACTTGGAGTCAATCTAACAGGAAAGCTCCAGTCTTTCCCAAGGGAAGCCTTCACACAGCCCTTCAATAGACATTGTTATTTGGCTGTTATTCTTTTGGCTGACCCTTCCTCCCTCTACACACACAGATATAAATACTACTGCCTGGCTCAGCTGATGGCTTCTGCAGGTGAGTCATGGTCAGCTGTAGCCCTCATCAAGCTGATAATTGTGCCTTATGACGAAAAGGTGTCCAATTTGATTCTCCGATGGTTTGAGGACCTGTCTGAGAGGAGTTCGCTAGTTCTTGCTGTGTCTGGATGGGTTTTGTCCAGTGTTCCCTTCAGTCTAAACAAGCACAATAAGCTATCCTCCATGATGCTCTTGATCATGAACAACTCGCCCCGGAGAAGATTCCCCATGATGCACTGCAGGTGGAGAAGTGAGTGGCACCAATGACAGTGAAGGATGGATTAGATGCAGAGAGAGTGTAGTGGAAAATTTTGATAGTTTAGTTAATTGAGATGTTTGATATTTGCACTATTTAAACGTGTTGTGCAATACATTAAAATAGCCTGAGAGTTGGAAGAAGAGACATGAGGCTGGAGTTCTAGGAGAAGTGTATTTAGCATCAGTACAGGACCCAGCACATGGAGATATGAACCCTCAAGACATTGTGATAGTGCTGTCCATTCCAGTCTAGTCCAGATGTAGGGAGTATTATACCTCTGATGATGTAAGCCAAGATAACCAGGGCTGAGCTGGGAATGACATGTGGGACTGGCACAGCACAAAAAATGCTATTTCTCTAACAAATAATATTGCTTTATCTCCAGCAAAAGTCAAAATTTTGTTAGGGCCTAACACCTAACTAAAGGAAATATATGAAGATGTATGTCAACATTTGGGGAGAATTATCCAAATCAGCCCCAAATATCACATATCACATTTGTATTTAAAAGGAACTTAAAGGCACTGTACCTGATGATTAAAAAATAAATAAATAAAAAATCCCCACACAACACATTCTGAGCATCCTAATTATACACCGCCTGGTTATAAGGGCATTTCACACTTATCAGAGGCCAGACTGGAACTGTAACAGTAGTCCTCAAACATTAGCATGCTAACAGAGCACATCCTTTATGCACTGGGACAAAACACAATTTCCTCAACTCTGTGGACAAAGATCGGGTACAGCCACTTTATATTAAATCACCCATTCCAAGTACCGGTCATGCACCTATCAAAGCTTAATAAGTTTCTCAGTTTACTACTTGAGCTTAGAAGCACAGACTGGATGTGAATGAGAGAGGCCCCATGCAAACCCACAGGGGGCCAGCCTTTTCACCGGGCTCTCCCTGGGAACCTGCTGCCGCTCGGCCGGGCCCGCCCCGGCTCCTCACCCCGGCGCTCCACCAGCACAGGCCTTTGCCATTCAAATGATAAGATCTCATTAGCTCTTATTGGATCAGACAAATACTGTTCTCACTTTAAATCGTCAATAAACGGTGTCACAGAAATAGAGTTTGTTAAGTGCCTAATTTCCGCCACTCATGGTTATGTATTCACAGATGCTGTCATGGCATTCACTACTGGCTCTTCTCCCGGATTCGTAATCTAATGGATGTCACCAGAAACAATATAATTTTTAGTACTGCCAAAAAGGACCAACAAAATTTGAAATGTAATTATTATATGGGTAATTTTTTGTTCTACGTTTAGAGATCTTGTCCTTTTTCATCTATCTATGGAAAGAAATGTAAAATGTAAAACTACCCTTACATTTACTTGAGTAACTTTTAAAATAAATTGTACTTTTCAGAGTACTTTTCAGGCAGTATATGTTTATTCCTACTTGAGTAATATTTTCATTGATGTAATAGTACTCTTACTTGAGTAAATGTTTTGGTTACTCTTCCCAATGAGTGAGTTTACAAGTGACAAAAGCTTTATGTTGATAATATGAAACAATTTGAACATTTGTTTCTTGCACCGCTCCTTCAGATATGACTTACTTCTTCTCATTTTTGTCTGTCCTTTAAATAATTCACAAAATCAGGTATTTTCAATGTTGTGTCCTACCAATCATATTAACTTTCAGTTAAAAAGATGTTCAATCTCAACAGTTGATGTTTAAGTTACTCTTACTTGAGTAGTACTTTATCGAAATCCTTTTTTACTATTACTTGAGTAATTTCTTGGACTACTACTTTGTACTTCTACTGGAGTAATATTATTTTGAAGTAAAGTTACACTTTTTTTGCCCTCTTCCTCTTAAGTTGTTTTCATTTATGTATGATATAGCTGGCTCTGACGCTCTGTGCATTTGCCATATACTGTATGTGCACTTTTTGATTTTTTTTTTTTTTTAGAATGGCATTCATCCACCATCTTGAACCCCTCTCCGTCTTAAGTTGAATGGCATTCATCCACCATCTTGAATCCAGGTTGTATCTTTTGCTGCTCTCTCTCTCTTGTGGTGAAAGCAGAGAGGGTAAATGGTCCTGGGATGGGCCCCTGTGGTTCCCCTCTGGCCCCTGGTCCATGGGATGTCTTTATGTGCTGGTGACTCACGGCGTAGTCAGTGTGAGCCGGAGCAGAACGGAGCCAGCAGACTCAACAAGTGAAGCTAAACCAGTGTTAAATGCTGAGACCTTCACAACCCAATCAGATCTTTTGAAGGCCTCTTAAAGGGCCCGTATTACTCTACTTTCTGATCGATGTAATAATGGTGTTTCCTCATCACAAACATACCCAGTGTTGTGTTTTATTTTGTTTCATTCATGCATGTTTAACACACAAGTCCTGCATATTTAGGCTGAGTTCTTCTCTCAAACGGAAAGCACTCCGCCTTGTGATGTTATGTGGTAGTACAGGAAGTGCTCCACTGTGTTTTTAAACTCCATACACCTTCATTAGAATCATTAGGATAGTTTCAGGCCTGGAATGGCTTATCTCTATGGTAAAATGTAGTAGTTAACTTGAAAACTACAGCTTCATGGTGGAACAGAGCATTTTGAGCTTTGGAGATGTAGACAGACTAATAATAAATGTGTGAATGAAACAAAACACAACTCCAGGTATATTTTTGAGGAGGTAACAACTTTATAACATAGCTTGAAGCTCACAAGAGTCAATTTGGCGTAATATAGGACCTTCAAGTTTAGTCCAGTTACACAACAACTACCCTGGTTTATACAACAGTAAACATCAGTCTCTTATAAGTAATAAGTCTGACATCTAGATGAATGTAACTGAATTTAACTCTTTGAAATGAATGGAGATGCATGAGATAAGGAAATAAACTGGGAGCATCTGGTTAAAGGTCCACTATGTAAATTTCAAGCAGTGCCATTTACTTGTCACCGCTGAATTGTTACATCTTAGTCTGGAATGTTTCACAGTATGGCTTTCAAAATATCTAAAAATGCGAGTAATGTCATCAGCCCAAATAATAAGTCAGGTCTGTGGAGAGGCGAGTCCGCTCACAAGAAAGATGCACGTTTTTTAGGCTAGACAAGCAAGTAACTGACTAGTTGTATTGTTTAACCTTTAATTTGAATGCTAACATACGAACAAAAGTCTTGTTAGCATCAACTTTTCAAGCCACGTTGGAATCCAGTGGTATGGTTGTCTGCCTCTTCTACGTTAAGAGATGGAACTTCATTATCTTTCAAAAATATCGTCAATGTTTGGGAGTCATATTTCGTCAATGGTTGTCGCTGGGTTGCCCACAATTTCACACACAATTTTTTATTCTTTGCCCTCAACATGCACAAGATATTTCTATGTTTCTGCAGCCATTGTGAACAGATCAGTGGAATTCTACCTAACTCCGTAAAAACCTGTGAAACTATGCACCGCTAATGATGGTCTCTCTTCTGGCCCCTCCCTTCACACTGTTGTTGTTTTGCGTTCGCTGATGCAGATTCCTCTCCTTTCTCTCCTCTCTCTTTGTACCTCCCCGCTGGACTCCTGTAGGCCGGGATTAACCCTTCACTCCCCGTACCCCCCTCCACCACGACTCCTCCTCCCCCGGCCCCGGTGCACTGTTAGCGGGCGCAGCTCATCTGGATCAGCCCCTGCTTCCTCTCTCCGTGCGGTTCTGTAGTGTTTTCTCCCTGGATGGTTCTCAATGCGAGGGGGGCGTGCCGGGCTAAGGATTAGGGACATTCACACGCTGGATGATTGGGAGATCAGGTGAAAAGTTTTGACCCCCCGCCGATGCTAAACAACTATTTCACTTTCAGTTAATTCATTATAATGGTCTAACGTTAGGCCTGCTGTTGAAATCGCTGTGATTTGATTGAGACTGGTAACTTTGAAGGGAAATGTGCAAAATGCTGCATACATTCTAGTTGGCTGGTTTGGAAAAAACATATCTATTATGAATTTATTAAATTATAGGTGTTTTTATTCTTCAAAAATACCTTCCCAGATCTGACCTGGCCTATAGGCCTTCTACAAGAAAAGTTACATAGTGCACCTTTAAAGGACTTCATGTAGCCTGTTCTTTTCTGTTTAAAAAAAGCTACTATGATCACAACTGAACCTGGGTTGCCAGTGTCTAAACCTGCAGATAGAGGACACATACAAGTATTAAATTATAGGTGTCTTTATTCTTCAAAAATACCTCCGCAGATCTGACCTGTAGCTGTAGTATAGGTCTTCTACAAGAAAAGTTACATAGTGCACCTTTAAAGGACTTCATGTAGCCCGTGAGGTACTGCGATCACAACTGAACCTGGGTTGCCAGTGTCTAAACCTGCAGATAGAGGACACATACAAGTTTTCTCATGCCCTGTATATGGACAAGCCTCATTTCAGACCTCAGAACCTCCAGAATTCACTCACTGAGCTGCAGAGGCTGCACTAAGACTGATTCATGACTGGCTGCAGGTGCTGGGGTTCAGATCAGAGAGAGTCATTTTATCATTTAGTCATTTAAACCAACTGGATTTCAACATTGAAACTGGCAACCCAAATGAGAGACTCATGTGAGGCTCATTCTGTCTATTTCCAAGGAATCGTGCAAGTGCCACCTCCAAAAAGTTACACAATATTGCTTTAAAGGTCCTATATTACACAAAATAGTTTCTTGTGAGCTTTAAGACATGTTATAATGTTGTTACCTCATCAAAAACATACCTGGAGTTGTGTTTAGTTTCATTCACACATGTTTGAGTAATCCTTTATTATTAGTCTGTCTGTATCTCAAAAGCTCAAAAAAAAAAGACCCAATATTTTACTTTACTATGCTTCACCAGCACTATAACCCCCCAACTCTGTACATCTGCCCCGGGTCACCTGAACCTTCTCACTTCTCACGTTAGCGTTTATTTAACAGTAAAAGGTGACCCCTACTGTACCATTATGTAAACTGATCTGCCCATTAGCCGTGAGCTGTGGGCTTGTATACTCCGTGTGTGTGTGTGTGTGTCTGTATTATGACATCACAAGGTGGAACAGAGTGTTTTCCATTTGAGAGAAGGACTGAGCCTAAATATGCACAATTTGTGTGTTATACATGTGTGAATGGTGCAAAACACAACTCCAGGTGTGTTTGTGACGAGGAAACAACATTATAACATAGATCAGAAAATAGCGTAATATGAGCCCTTTAAGAAAAAAAAAAAAGACCCAATATTTTACTTTACTATGCTTCACCAGCACTATAACCCCCCAACTCTGTACATCTGCCCCGGGTCACCTGAACCTTCTCACTTCTCACGTTAGCGTTTATTTAACAGTAAAAGGTGACCCCTACTGTACCATTATGTAAACTGATCTGCCCATTAGCCGTGAGCTGTGGGCTTGTATACTCCGTGTGTGTGTGTGTGTGTGTATCTCTTTGTGTCCATGTTGTCGATGCAAAGATAAGCCGTGCCCAGACAGGAAGCAGTACAATGCCCTGGGAGGCCGAACAGGAAGGGGCGGGACCAGCGGAGCGTTCCCAGGCTGCGCGTTGTGTTTAGTTTCATTCACACATGTTTGAGTAACCCTTTATTATTAGTCTGTCTGTATCTCAAAAGCTCAAAAAAAAAAGACCCAATATTTTACTTTACTATGCTTCACCAGCACTATAACCCCCCAACTCTGTACATCTGCCCCGGGTCACCTGAACCTTCTCACTTCTCACGTTAGCGTTTATTTAACAGTAAAAGGTGACCCCTACTGTACCATTATGTAAACTGATCTGCCCATTAGCCGTGAGCTGTGGGCTTGTATACTCCGTGTGTGTGTGTGTGTGTGTATCTCTTTGTGTCCATGTTGTCGATGCAAAGATAAGCCGTGCCCAGACAGGAAGCAGTACAATGCCCTGGGAGGCCGAACAGGAAGGGGCGGGACCAGCGGAGCGTTCCCAGGCTGCGCGGAGCCAGCTATGTTCCTCTATTACGGTGTCCACTTTTGTAGTACGTGCTATGGCAATTAAGTGGAGTTTTATAGTGGGTAAAGCGT
Organism: Periophthalmodon schlosseri; assembly: GCA_000787095.1. Classification (NCBI taxonomy): domain Eukaryota; kingdom Metazoa; phylum Chordata; class Actinopteri; order Gobiiformes; family Gobiidae; genus Periophthalmodon; species Periophthalmodon schlosseri. The sequence goes on from KN474718.1 coordinate 134,674, forward strand.
TTGTGGAAGAACTGGGAGGTTGTCGTTTAGATTCCCGCCCCAGGTGCACGTTGTTGTTGTTGCGTCCTTGTTAATACAACCTTTGATAAAGACGGATGAGATCATTTCAGATTTAAGGGGCAGGATTACAGACAAAATGTTTGAGATAGACGTAAAGATCACCATATCACCCACATACACCAAACTTTTATATTTTTTCATTTTAATGGATTTTGGCAGCTCTAAAAACGTATATAAATTATATAAAATATTGGCATTGCATTATTCATTCTCTCCACATTCGGTGGTGGTAAGCTTTTATTGTAGCCACAGCTGCCCTGGGACAGCCTGACAGAAGTGAGCCTGCTAATCTGCGGCATCGACTCATCAGTCTTCTTCTTCTCTTGAGCTTTCCCTCCATCCTCTCCATAGCTTCCATGCTTCAGCTGGCACATTTCTCCTTTAGTCCTGGTTCAGTCCTGCTTTAGTTCTGATTCAGCTCAGGTTTAGTCCTGGTTAAGTCCTGGTTCAGTCCTGCTTTAGTCCTGGCTCAGTCCTGGATCAGTTAGTCCTGCTTTAATCCTGGTTCAGT
>KN474719.1:0-18196 GCA_000787095.1 Periophthalmodon schlosseri
CACATCATTCACCATTTCCTGTCCATACTTTAACGAACACGCTCTAGTGTTTTTGACGTAGCATCACCAGAATCATTCTGTGTCATCGAGACAAGCTGGACATTATTGGACAAATTTCATTTTGTTTAGTTCGTTTTTGCAACTCGCCATCAAACTTCGACGAGTGATAATTCGCACAAACGTTGGCCAATTTCACTCAAACTCTACTCTTTGGTGGAGACCCAGACCCTGAACAGACTGATATAAGAAAATCAAATACCTGTGTGATAGCACCCCCTAGGGAATTTGTATGGAACAAAAAAATTTACTTTGTCGTAGACATACAAAATTTGGTACACCTACTCGTGACCTGGTCTTGATCAAAAAAGTCAATGACGCCCACACACCATCTCACATCGTGTTGCCATGGCAACAACCCAAAAATCTGTCCTTGCTAATGGGACGTCCCAACAAAAGCTTTGGCGTAGCCAAACCAAATTTGGTACAGAGATGCATCATGGCAATAGGAACAAAAAATTATACTGTGACCGTGCCCCCTTACATGTTGGAAGTCCAACAGCTTGTATTAATCATGTGACATATGTCATAATGTCCTATGGACACATCTAATTTTGCCACATTTTCATTTATTAAACTTTTAAAACAAGCACAGTCTAAAATGTGGGTACATTTTGAAGAAGACACGTTAATGCCTCCAACTGGGTGAAACACACATAGAAACCATAGTGGACATAATAATGCAGCCCACCAAAGGAATAGAGTGTGTGCGACGCACACCACAGGATAAACTGTTCCCACTTTACTTTTACCAGTCCAGCCGGTCTAGAAAAAAGGGATGAAATGGGGCGCGTTGGCACCCTGTGCGAGTGCTCTGGGCGGTGGCGGGTGAGGGCCGATCATTGCCGCTTGCAGCTATATTTCTTGCTGAAATTGAAGTAGGCCAGGAATGTTGTTTTTCTAGTGTGGATGTAGACATAGTGAATGAAGGAAATATTCAAGCAGTTTGAATCACTGGCTCCAGTTCATGATTAATCATAACCCTTTTAAGATTCATGGACCCACTCACCTTTTCATTTTGAATTCAAATTAAAAACTTGGGTGTCTCTATAACTGAAAGCAAAACTGAACCTAACCTTTTTGAGGTAACGACACATCCTGAAAGAATTTACGCCAGTGAAGTGGGTCAGAATATAAAGTGTATTAACTTGAGGTGAGATCCTGAGCTCTCCAGCTGAGTGGTTGGTCCTGAGCTGAGCCTGTCTGCGTCACCTCCACTCTCTACCTCCATTCATCTATTATTGAACCCACAGATTTCATCCAAATTAACGGAATTCTTTTGAAGTCGCTCGATGCCGACTCTTTTACTAATGGGCTTGGTGCTTTTGGGCAAATGTTTTATTGAAAAGGAGAGGTTTTAATTCACTTTGAATATTTGATAAGCAGTGTTATACTTAGATTATAGGCAAACAGATTTTCCTTGTTGAATGGATGGGGAAACTGTTGTACCAACTTAGCAACAAACACCGAATGCTCTGGGGCTGAAGCACTTTCACTGCCGCCCATAGAGTGGAAAATTTCTGTTTTTGAAAGATTGTAAGAGACAGTAATGACCATAATTGCCTGCCAAGACTCATTCACATCCACAGCTCAATATGCTGCAGCTTGTATTTGCTCTTCTCTGTGCGGGTCTTTTTTCACTTGTTTGAATTGCATAATGTTATTCTGGGCCAGTAAAAGTAAATTCCATCTCGCTCCACTGTATTAAATGAAACCTTTATGTTCACCTCTTAGTGTGTAGTGTCTATGATTGTGTTGAATCCCAGGTGCGTTGTTGGCATGTTGGAGCGAGGCGCAGCTGTTGTGGAGCAGACCGGGCGGCGGGCACGAGTCCAGCCGTGCTAGCAACTGGATTAGCGTAGAAGCCATTAGCATTTGAACTCCTGTAATGTGACAATATGACAGGGATTATGCCATTTGAAGGCGAGTGGCAGGAGCGGCAGAAGGGAGGTGAACTGGGAGGCAGGCACTTGGGAAGATGTTACTGGTACAGAGAAAATGTGCAATGAAAAAGCCTGGATGCCTGAAAGAGGCTTTATACTTAACACAAGTACTTTCAAAGACGTTGTAAAGGTGTAATTGTACCTACACGATATCAGTGTGGCCAGTTTGTCTAAAAACAACTATCAAAATTATGTCAAAGGTATATTATTTCAAGATTAAAAAGATTAAAACAAACTCTCATGGGAAGAAATTGTCACATTTTATATGCAGTATATTTAATCAAATGAATGGAATGTAGGCAAAAAGATTTCAACGTTATATTGAACCCTTTACCATCTGTACGTTTATTTAAATATTTTTTTCAGCAGTAGATGGCAGATGTGAAACCTGTTTCTCCCTCCCCTCACATTAGTCTCACCTGTGGTCTCTGGTCCAGGTCTAAACTGGCACACTGTCCGACAGCAGTCACCTAGAGAGCGTCTAGTGGTGATACGTGAGAATACAACAGGGCTGGATCAGTCAATCTAATTACAAATGGTATCTTTAAAGCTTTGGTACCTGACATTTAAATTGAGAAGAGTAGAGGTAGTTTAAACTGTTACCGTTGACTCTAGTGTCCCTGTCTCTCACAACCCTCTGGCACAAAGCGAGTGTTCATGTGCATGCATTTTTCAGGCACTTGTCTTTAGGGTTTGTTATCAATAAAATGCTTTGTAATTAGCTTTAACACCATCAGGACATGGCAAGATATTCTCAGACCTCAAGATAATAGTTTCATGTTACTGTTTTTCCTTTTTGTTTGTATTTTATTATTTCATCCTTGGGGATCCTCTTGGACCAAACAACATTTTAATAAAAAATATGAATTATTACAAATAATGATCATTCTGTATAATGTCTCCTAAAAAACAGCTATATGGAAGGAACATTTCTAAGTAGAACTACTTGACTTGAGTATACAAAGCCACATTATCTTCCTTCAGAGTCGTGAGCACTAGTGACCTTTCTCATTGAAGTGCTCAGTAGTTGCTGTGGAGACGAGTTCTCCTTTTGGCCTCCTTGTCCTCTGCAGAAGTAGGTCAGGTGAACTTTGGACTTCAAATGGCCCCCATGGAGGAGCTGCACTCACCAGTGTGTGATTGCAAAACACAGACCGACTTCTAACCACTATCTGCCATCAACACAAAAGGCCATTTCAGACCACTTAAGCTGTGCCACCACCAGTCTACCAAATCTCTTTTATATTTTTAGTGACAAAGACGAGGTTGAGAAAGCAGTTTTCTTTTGTAACAGCCTTGCATCTAAATGAAGGTGTATTTGTTTAATTTATAAAGGCCTACCTGCCTCAATAATAAGGGTACAGTGTAGATAAAAGGGCTACTTTTAGTTGTTTTGGCTAGCTGAGATGTTTCCTAAGAAGTAAATTCGCCGATGTGAGACTACATTACAAATAAATCATTTGAGTAGTATATTCTACATTGAGAAACACACAGCAGCAAAACAGGATGAGTACCAACAGCAAAAATGGTACCAACGGCAAATGAATTGGGATACTACTGTTAAGATGTGTCAGTCATGGGATTAGCGGAGAGTAATTAAAAACAAAAATACTTAATACAGAAAGTGGCCAGTAGCAACTCATTACTTCTGTGTTTCTTCGGGGCAAACATCAGTTACATGTTAAGCTGCTCCGCCTTGCCCTGCCCTTTTTCAAATCCCATATCCTCCAGTAGCGTTTGAGCGATTGTCGTCTGGGGAAGTTACTGTTAACATCCTGATCTTGTATGTGAATAATGACCAAAGTCACTTTCATGTAAAAGTCGAAGCAATGATACGTAATCTTTTCCTGCATGCAGTTTGAACTTCTCCCATTCATTATCTTTTGAGTTGGTACGTGGCAACAACCTTACAATGTCAGTGTTATTAAACTGCAAGGATGAGTGCATTCTTAGATACAGTTCCTAGACGCTTGCACCTGCCCAATCCGTTCATTCATCTCCTCTTTGTGACTAGCTCTCTGTTCTGACCCAGTAGTGGCTCTCGTAGCTGCTGGCCCGTTTCCCCACATCCCCGCGGACTCCAGCGCTTGTCCCAGGCACTAGCCGCATTTAGATACAATGCTCCATTACATCAATTATGAATCTGGGGATGAAGGAGCAAGGCCAAATGGGATGGGACAGCTCACTCAAGAGAAGATGACAAGCGAGGATGAGTAGTGCCCGTGTGCGCGCTCCGGTCCCGGACAAGGAGGGGATGTAAGTGGACAAGACGACAAGAAAAGAAATACTGAAGGATATTGACTGTACCGGGTGGGTTTGTGCAATGACGGCAACATTTAAGATCAGTCTGACCCACTTCCTTCCAGAGATCTTACCTTTTGAATAATCCCTGAAGAAAATGGCACAGTTGGCCTTGCCTTGACTTGGGTCCTTTGTGTTTACTAGAATAGGGGCTAGAGGCCGATGTGGAACTTAAAATGACAGTAATAAGTCACATTTGAGGGTCTCACAGAAAGACAGATGTGGACTGGATTGGACCTTTCCTTCAAATGCATTGGGCGGTTTCGGACAATAAGGTATATATTAAAAGTAATTTGTCATGAGCAGTTACGTGACTATATTTAATTTAACCGGTACATTCACTTGCAATTGAGTATTTCTTGGGCTGTGTAACCAAATTTTACCGTTTCGCTTTCCATCTCTGCCTCATGCTAAAAAGGGGTACCTAATGCTAAATCACTTGGTTAAATTGAGGACTTTCATTTTTTAGCTAAAGTGCCCATCCGGCGCTTCCTACCAGCTGGTGGTTGTAATGTGGCGTCATGCGTCAACCATTTAAATCATTACCTTTCCCACATTGATCCAGCCAGAAGGTAATTGGCTCAATCAAGAGAATTAAAAGCCCGGGTAAGATGGAATAATTCGGCTCACAGATCAAAAGAGGGGGAAAGGCAGTGGTGGCTGATGCAGGGGGGGAGGGGGATGCCAATATTAACACTGCAAGTAAAGAGGAGGGCCAAGAGGAATTAAAGCAGATGATTAGCATATGAATGAGAGAGTGGAAGTAGGTGAATCAAAGTGGGGCAGGATATAACAGAGTGATAGAGAAATGATTGAGTAGAAGAGCTCTGATTGGACGGAAAGAGATAATGGAGCAGCAGCAGGCAGGTAAAAGATGTAGAAGGGGATAGGACTTCAGTTATATTAAGTTGCATTTACATTTTATAAAAGACAGATTTGGGGCTGTATGTGAACTGAATGTTTCACAGTGCTAGCAATAAAGGCATCGATGGACAATGAAAGGCCTTGTCAAGATCAAAAGTCAAACAAGAAATGTTCTAGTTAAGTAACTGATGTTCTCTCCACATACACATACAGACTGATACAGGGAGCCATGATTTAGACAAGTATTTGCACATTATTTTGGTTAAAATGAATCCATGGCACAACCCACTAAAATATTACCAAATTATACAATTTATATGTGCAAATATTTCCATTGCTCCTGTGTCTGCTTCTTTCTATGTGACAATTTTGATTTGTTTTTCTTTCTGATCTCGTTCAAACGTTGCTCAGGACACTCCAAAATTAAATGCATGTGTGAATTAACATAACCAAAAATGGAATTTTGTGCCAAGGCACATCTGGCAATATCTCAAGGTTCACTGGCATTCCCCGGCACACTGGCGTTCCCCGTCACACTGGTGTTCCCCAGTTCCCCGGCATTCCCCGGCACACTGGCAAAAATCAATGATCTCCAGTGAAATCACACAATTTCCTCCTTGGCCCAATGATGACCTTTTCTGCAGACACCAATTATATAGAATGAAAATCTTAAGAACACAGTACTTAATTATGAGAAGTTAATAATAAACTGTAGGGGTGTTTTTGAGGGGTTAAAGATTGTCGTGACCCTCCACAGAAAGCAGAATATTGTTCTTAGAGTCTAGCATTAATTGTGCTAAAAGGTCTTTCAGTTATGTAATAGTATCTTGAATGATGAAATAAGCAGCAGAAAAAATCTATACTAAATGAAATCGATCTGTTCATGCTCCAATAACAAGGCAGACTGAATCATAAAGTCTCTGTATTAGAGTCACAAGTCTCCAAATCTTGCAGGTTTAGCTGTAAACTGGTTGTTATAGCGACAGTTGTTCCACCACATTGCCTTATATTGAGAAAGTCTAGTAATATTCTGCCTCCATATCTTATCTGCCCGAGCACAGTTGCAGCGTTTAGTAATTTTGTCTTTCCGTCCATCCGCTAAAGCTGTGGTTTTATCTCGAATTTGGAAAAAGATGCAGAGACTGGAAGAAGCCATTTGAGCCGTGAGCTGCTGCTTTCATGTAAGGCTTCAGTTCCTCCTCAGCAGATCTGCATTAGCCTCGCTGAGTCTTCCTGTCGACTTAACCGGGCTCCCCTGTTGTTCATCGCAGCCTGTCAGGAGTTTTTTTTTTCTTTTTTTCCGTAGTAGTAGTGTCACATGTCGCCCTGGATGCTCTGCACACTCCTACACAAAAACTTCCAGGGGAGACGTCTGCTCCTTCAAAGCGCCATCCAGCCGGGCTAAGAGAGCTAGCACAATGAGCTAGATAAATACGCCACATACCACATAAACGGCGGCTAATCCAAACAGGTTACATAAGCTTTCACAAGTGAGTGACGACGAGGATGAGCAGCTAATGCTAAATGGGGTCTTGTTTATGGATGGCTTTTCGCTAACTCTTGTAATTACATCGGATCAGTTTCATCAGATCGGCAGCGCAGTCGTCTTCATTCCCCTCCCCTTTCGTGCCATGCCCTCTATCGCCAGGCACCAAGACGAACGTGAAGTCCACTGTCAGGTAGTAAATTAGTGACGATCATTACTTCATCATAGCATGGCAGAATCTTTAAAGACTTAAAGCAACAGATGAGTGGATCAGAGCGTCTCCAAAACCGCACTTCTTGATATATAGTCTCTACCTGTCCATTCTAAAATAAATAGCTGAAGAAAATGTGTCCTTATTTTGATTGAGATGAATAGTGTGTTATATTAGGTTTTAAATTAGCCGCAGTGTTAGCAATTACCGTGAATCACATCTAGGTGGTCGTACTGTTGTGGGCACATTTGAAACTCTTCTTCTGTTTGGCAGGTCCAATCTCATCCATATCCGCAGAGGTGGGAAGAGTAGCCAAAAATGTTGCTGAAGTAAGAGGACAGTTACTTCAAAATAATATTGCCCAAGCAGAGTCAGAAAGTAGTCCAAGAAATTACTCAAATAAGAGAAAAAAGGGAAACTGCCACTTGGGTGTGAGTAATTCTAAAAGTATCGGGATATAACATCTGATGTATAATTTGATGATCAGCTTTCTTGGCTGGTACATCTCTGCAACATCACGTAGCGGTCGGGAACAGTACCTCTGGATTGGCAGACAGGGGTGGTGGTCCCTCTGTTTAAGAAGGGGGACCGGGGGGCGTGCTCTCCGCCGGGAAGAGGCCTCAGGCAAGACCCAGGACACGCTGGAGGGACTATGTCTCTCGGCTGGCCTGGGAACGCCTTGGGGTTGCACCGGTGGAACTGGAGGAAGTGCTTGGGGTGACGGGAGTCTGGGAGTCCCCGCTTAGACTGGTAAATAGTAATACATTGAATAATAAACCAAGTCTAGTATTCTCAGAGAATATATACACAAATGTTTTTCCTGAAGGAGCTGTGCTAGAAACGCGTGATATTGTCAACTTAAAGCTTTTGTCACTTGTAGATCTAACTCACAGTGGGACGAATAATAGTACTGTTACACTGTTTAGTCCTCAAGTAAGTTAGAGTAAGAGTACAAAAACATTTTATTTTAAAGGATGTAACTGAGTACTACCCACCTCTGCAAATCAGCTCATCCTGCAGTCCTCTGTATTTTCTTTGACCATTTTAAACACCACAACACTACTGTCTTGCTTTGAATTCAACACACCTAACTCTTTGCTCCTCCCATTTCAGCCTTATCTTTATGAGAATGTTTTCGTGCAAGTGCATTGCAGTGTTCCGTGATGCTTTGCAGTCCATCTCTCCACTCCATGCAAACCAGCACGGACACACTGAAAGGACACTCACCCGTGGCTTCACCCTTATTCAATATTTCAGACTGCACTCACGATGCTCTTGTTGTTCCACTTTCCTGAGTCTGCTGACCCAAAATGTCTGTCCTTTCTGCCAGTATCAGCACAAACCCGTTCGACGGCGTTAGTTCAACTTGTCAAACCAAATGGCTCATGAATTATGGACATGCTTCATACATCATCGACAGTGTTCACAATGTCTGGTGCACACTCACAAATTTGCATAGAAGATTAGTTAAAGCTGCTTGACCTCTAAACCAAGGGCGTCATGGGCGGTTGGCTGCATGGATGGCGGGATGTGGGAAGACGAGGCGCTAAAATATGAGTCAATTTCCTTTGGGGGCTTATCTGAATAGTTTGACTGGCGTGGGAGCTGCGAGCGGGCGTCACTTGTCAGGATTTAAACTTAGAGAGGAAATGAGCGACTAGGGTGTGCTCTGAATTTGCCACGATGATGGGCTAAAAATGTCTGAACAAGCCAGATAAAACCCATACATTTTATAGTACGGCGAGCTATACTGTAGCTGTTAGCATGTTTAGTTCTGCATAGAAGCTAATCTGTGGGAAGGTATTAGCACTTTAGCGTTTTCCCCATGTGTTTTGAATAGATCCAGGACTTTAGTGGTTAGCCGTGGTGATGCTAGCGGTGGCTGAATGACAGACACATCCCCCCCCCCTTCATTAATCTCCATTTAGTTCTGCTCTGGAGAGGAGAGGAGAAGTGGAGAGAGGGCAGAGGGGGAGCGATGGGGAAGAGGCAGATTATAGATATGTCTAGCCATGAAATCAGAGAGGAGATGGTGGACAGGGCAGGAAGGAGGAGGCGGATTAAAAAGGCAAATACAGAAAGGTGAATAGGATATTGAAGCGAACTCAAAGATGTCAAGTCATTAAGAGAAACTGCAATGGGAAAGTAAATTAGTGTTCCAGCAATCAATTTCACATGTATATCAATGAATGCAATTGGTGAGACAGGGCTCAGTGCTTAGTTAACGGGTAAAAGCTTGAGACGTTCTCATTGCTATAATCAATAAATGGTGAAACTCATTAGAACATGCCACGCAAAAGGAAATATAGATTATAGACATATGTGTGTTGTTTTTAACTTGTATAGGAAAAGGACAGGAAAACTAAGAGGGTAGGCAGTACTTTGTGGTACACTTTGTACAGAATGGTGATAATCTCCAACCAAGATAATGGCAATTACACCATCAGATTGTGCAGGAAACAGCTCCTTTTCCATGATGTTCTCTTCTATGTTGTTGTTGTACATGTCTATAATAGTTGTTTAAATGTGGAACTAATATTAAACAACAAATATTAATATCCACAGCATTTTTAAACTCTCAGCAATGATTATGGTGAATTATAGGATATCGCATTTATTTTGGCCATAAACGGTGACGCAAAATTTCAATATCGTCCCATATCCTTCTGTAGAACAAAACTACAGTACTCTGAGTGTTCCTGGTTTTTGTATGTCTACTTGTGTGACATGACTCGACAAGAATGATGGTAGAGGTTTGAAGGGGCCATTGTAACACATTGCTCCACGAGTGATAAGCAAACTGCTGAGATAAAGCCTGTAATGCAGCCTGCAGCTAAACAGTAGAAATATTGCAGCAGGAAGAGCCCGCTGTTTGATCTTTAACAGGATTACTTTCCCCTGCTGTCCTTTTTATTTACTTGATTTTGCCTCATATTTATTCATATGTAAATGTTGGCGATGTTCCAGTGGAGGAGCCATATTGGAGCGAGGCAGTGCTGAACGCTCCCTGTGACTGTGCGTCAGTGATATTCACGTAGCTGACACAGGCTAATCCAAATGTGGACCTCTGCCCAAACTACAGGCCCCGCCCCACCGTGACACTGTTCATATAAGCCTACTTTATCTCAGCATAATAATAATGACTGAAGCGTTTTTATTCTGCACTCTTCTCTTTTAATGTTAAAGTTATGATGATTATTTATGTTTTGATTTGTTTGTATTGTGATTTTAATGTTTTTTTTCTTGTTCTGTAAAGCTCTTTGAATTACTTTGTGTACCAATTGTGCTATACAAATAAACTTTCCTTGCCATAATGACTGCACAAAGATAAATAAGGAAGTATTATAAGTATTATCATTCACTAAACACCAAAATTACTCTGTGAAGTTCATCTAAAAGTACCCAACTATTGTACTTGCTCCTAAATTGTAATAAATATTGACAAATTTTAAAAGTATCTTAATGGATACCTAGCTTTAACCTCAACAATGGTATTATATATTTAACCCGCCTTATTGTGCTACCAACAATGTGCAAAACAAATCTATTTTTTCCCCTATAGTATTTTCATTGTTACAGAAAATTGTCAGAAGCATGAGGCTTATAACTCCATCAATAAAACCACATTTTTCCAACTTACCTTGAGTTGTTAGTCCATACCAATCCATGGGTGAGGGATTTGTCTCGTTGTCCTCCAGGAGATTTTTGAGTCCGTAAACCTTCTGGTGAGTGCAAGGTGCTGGCTTGTGTAGTGGATATTGATTTGGCCTTTTTCTCAGATTATACAAGGCTGGCTCTGTCATCTTGTCAATAAGACTATCATTAGAGGACAATACACGATCTGTGTGACCTGCAGCTCCGACATGAATTTGCTCTGTGTTTTCGCTGGTTAGTGGATGATATAAACAGTATCGACAAACTGGTCATTTGGCAGCTTCTTTCAAGTTTATAAACACCATCCACAAATACAGGTACAGCTCAAAAATGACATTATTATTCATTTTCAGTGCACTCAGATGATACTGTGGTGTGCTTGGGTTCTGTTCTTGTTTCCTTGTGGGCTTTTCTCTTTCAGGTCACCAGTTGTGTAGCGATTGGCTAATTTTTGTGGCACAAGTTTACATTGGGATTGCTTTTGCTTTAGCAGTTCCATGTTTACCTCCTGGCCATGCACTGACCCTAACTCAGAATATATTAAACCAGAACAAATCAAATGTTACGGTCATTGTAATCAAGTACGTTTTTATGCCGTCTTCCCTGCGTAGAGCAAGTGGCCCCTATAAGTGACTGTTTTCTGTATGCATTCTAGCGGAGTGCATATGGTCTATTCTTAACCTCTCATGTGGGATGCGCTGTGTGCCATTCGGGTCACTAAGCAGGAGCCGAGAGGGTTGTCCTCTGTGGTGTAGCAGGATGCTAGCAGGCTGTGTTAAAGATGCAGCATACGCCTGTACTGAATGGAGAACAGCCCTACATACATATATATAAATACCCTCCACTGTGACCTGTAGACCCATATAAGTGAGTTTCGAGCATCACTCCACTGCAAATGCAAGCAACCATCACATTGTTAAGTCTATAAACTGGTAACGTACTGTATTGTACGCTGTCATATAGTGAGAAGCACAGCCATTAAAGCAGCATTGTCTCGTAGGGCGCTCGAGGCCACAAAATACAATTAGATCCTTGTATAAAATATTTATTTCCACAACACCTACTGTGCTGTGGAGAGCAGTCTTTACCCACTGTGCTCTTAAATATGAAAATACAAGTATAAAGAACAGGCCTGGGAGACCAGAGGACACAGCTGGTTTGCACTAAGAGGCAATGCTGTGGCTTTTGTGTGGTGCACAATATTAAGACCATGCTAATATATGACTCCAGGCTGAGAGCTTTCATGTATATGAATCTGAATATGAATCTGAAGCATTTTTGGGTCAAGAATGCATAGCACTCCATAGTGGTCCAGTCACTGTATAAGATCAGGTTCATTATTCCAATCACAACATTTCAAAGCTGTGGGTGTGAGTGTAGGCCTGTCATGATACTACAGTTTAAGGCACATATTACTACAGAGAGAGACTGCAATAAACAAGAATATAGAAACTACTTTATGCTTCTGACACAATAACAATGAAGCCATATAACCACAGTAAACAAAAGTTTACATTTACAGTGTCGTTAAAAGGCCTGAGCTGCAACAAATAAATGGCAGAATGAAGCATTAATTAGCCAGAGAAATGACTTTTTCAACCCTCTGCAGCTCAGTTTATTTCATATTACAACAAAAATAAGCAAAATGGCCTTACTATGGCAAAGAAACTGAACACACCATAAATAACATTCTCTCTGCAGGTCTTCCATATTCATACATTACATATATTTTTCATACTGTGTTTGACCTGAAGTGCTATAGGTTTTCTGTTTTCATAACAGAATATTATGTTACTTTTATGTGGTTAAATGCAGAAGTAACAAAGGCTGATGCATATTATTAGACCATAGTATACTGCTGTATTATTTGTGTTTCAATTCAAACTTAAGGGAATCAAATAGGTGAAAAGCATACAGTACTTTATAGCTGAGCGCTGCTGCTGCTCAGAGCACCATGTGCCTGTGTGGGCGGCTGAGGAGAGGAGGAGGGAGCAGTTCATACAGAAAGCACACTCTGGATACCATAGTTACTGTAATCACAGGTGGCTGTAGAGCTATTCCAGTGCATGTGATCTATAGAGTGTGGCTTCTTATGGATGGCACTTGCAAACGAGACATGACCTCTGTAAAGTTTTAGTGAAGTGTGAAAAATGTTATTAACTTTGAGGGCAGATAGGGATATTTTTGGTTATGACATTTTTAGAGGAGGTCAGTAATGGGCCGGGGAAATGTAATAATATTTGTGGAGGTATAGATTTAATGGTCGTTTATCATATTCTACAACATTTTGAAATTAAATCCAAAGATATTAAAGTTTATTCTCTTAAAGTTCAAAGTAATTATAGTGGTAGCATTCTAGTCTTGTGTGGAAGACAATTGACCTTAACTGTAGGGGTGAAGTCTGTGCAGTAAAGATGGGACCAGTACATTGGCAGCTGTCTAGACTTTAAATGCGACACTATTCATTTTAATTATGAATTCTTGGTGGGAGTTTGGTGTATTTGCATTATGCATGGACAATGGGCATGAGTATTTGTGTTGCCATGCACTGGGAGGATTACTATAGATTTACATGGCCCAGTAACAATGAGCGCGCCCACCCTTAGGACCCTCTCACAATCACAGCTATAATGAAACACTGCTAATTCCTCTTTAAAGCTGCAACACAGGCTCTGACCGCCCCGCTTCCGCCGACCACCGCCGAGCCAATCTATATGACAGCTCCATCTGCACACTGCCCCATTCACATCCTAATCTCCATTGTCCGCATGTCTTTTAGGAGTTAACTTCCTCACAGTAATTTGTGTCCCGCCCGGTCGCTGCACATGTGAGTGTCATCTGTCTCTGAAGTGCCCACCCAAAGGCCCTCTCCTCTTCTCTCCAAGGCTGCATCTCGTTGGCAAAGCATTGAATAATTCAGCACTGAGGATGTAAAGGAGATCGCTTTAATTCGTGGCGGGCAGGTTAATGTGTGGACTCAGTTACTGCATTAACCGCTGGCAGTCATTTACCATGTCAGCACATAGAGGGGGCTGTAAACAAACACTCGAGAACGATATTTCTGTGCATTTGTATTGGTGTCGTTTATGGGCGCAAGGTGGACGCCAATGTCATTTAGAGAAAGTAGACATTAAGACTGCAGAGCAAAGTGCAGTGCTGTGTTTGCTACATTTGGGGCAGCTTCCCTTCCCTGGCTTCTGCACAACAGCAAATGCACATTCATTTGGAGAAGAGCTTTAATTGGGCCCTGAATTAGAGACAGGAATCTCGAGCTGCATAAATATTTTAGAGGAGCACATCAGACAAGGCTGCCTATCTGGCTTTCTGTGTTTTCCTCCTCTTCACTTGCTTACTGCGTTTTCTTTTAACTCTATGATTACATGCTCACAAACGCACCCGGCTGCTGCATATGCTGGCATACAATATAAAGTCGGACATCTACTTCGGATAACAGAAAGGATAGTATTACACTGGTAGTTAATAATTTCCCTTACAAGTTAACACGAAGAAGCCCGTGATGTTGCAAACGCGGAGCATGTGTTTCAAGTGGGTCAGTCCCGTAATAGGCCTAATGTTTTCTACATTATTAATAGACCAGCCTTCGTACCCATAAAATCTTTCATCTTTGCTCATTTATCTTCTCCCCTTTCTGCATGCATTGTAATACTTAGTAATATTCAGTGATATTAACCTGAGAACATAATTCATGGCATGAAAAATGTGCAATGCTTTTTCTCGTGGAATACAAAATGCCATGGCACTTTTTCATTGATGCAATTATCATTTTTTTGTTTTAAATTCTTATGTAACAGCATTTCATTTCATTTAATGTATTTATTTCATTCAGCCATGCAAAATAGGTAATGTATTTTTACATTACAGTGAAGTCAACACATGGGTGAAGAGGAGCATGAAGAAGACCATATTACTACTTATTATTACACGCCCCTTTTAACAAACTGAAAATAACCAGTCATTGAGATGGTCAGACATCACCCATAGCAGAAGGTCACTACTCCAAAAACAGTTCCCCTGAGTACATATCCTTCTAAGCAACACTTTCCACATCATGTTTTCATTAATGTTCCTCAATTCCTCTGTATCTCTCAAATACTTTGTTGAGCAAGATGTTTTTGATCTGAACAATGAAGCTGCAGGATTTGAGGTCCTTGTGTAGAACATTCCACAGCCAAACACCAGCCACTGAAAACCATCTTTGCCTGAGTGAAGTGCGGGAAAACGACACACGGAATTTCATCTGCTTCATTTTGAGTTTGATTTATGCCAGATGCCCTTACTGACACAACTTTTACAATTTATCTATGCCTGGGAAACAAACCAGTTTGATAAATGTGTTCAGTACATGATAAAGAAGGGACTATATTCATTTGTTATGAACTGTCTGCTTGGTTTCATACTATACAGTTATGTTCTGTATTTGTTTGGCTGCACACGTGACTTTCTTTGTTAACGTGACCTTGAAGACGCGAGCGGTGCGGCGGATTACAATGGCGGCTGATGGCGGCGGACCACCTGTTGTTGTAAAAATTGCAGTGAAATGTTGTCCGTGTTTTGTCATATTAGGGACTTGGCAGAGGCTCAGAGAGTGTGAGAATGACAGGCCAGTATTGAACTCCTCCACTTGATGTTATCAGTCAATGAGCAGCGCGTCAGGTGATGTCAGCGGGATGGATGTGCTTTTCCTCCCTCCTTCACTACAGCTCAGACCTTCATGCTTCTTTGGGTTTGATAAAGGGCACAGCAGCCTACTGTGTGCATTGTGTACAGCAAAATGTATGGGAATGGATTGACAGAGGTCAGTTTCATCCAAAACGAGATAAACAAGTCAATGAAATGATATAGTGTGGAAAAACTGGCTTGGAATTGTTTAAATGTGTTTTTGATATACAGTAGATCCAGTGAACGGCCCAGGCGGCAAGGGGTTACAAACTGGTCTACCCCTTTATACCTGTCCCAAGTTAAAGGGAAAAACGTCGATACATATCCAATAGATTGTGCCCACGTGACATCACAATAGCTTCAAAAAGTTGTGCCTATAATCCAATCCAAAGATGTGATTGTTGTCAGCTTAAAGAACTTAAAGCTCAAAAATCAACAAGGCCGGTTTGTGGAGCTAATCCATAACAAACAGTGATAAGGCTCAACATTTGTGGATTATAAGTTTGGACATTTCTAAAAACTGTAAAACTCCCATAGAGTCATACAGCCCTACATCTGAAATAAATCAGTAACATGAACGCAACCTGTTAAACATTTATATATAAAGATTAATGAAAAATGTGCTACAAGTAATTTTTTTCTTCTTCTTTGAATTGGTAGACTGTTTTTGAGTAGAAATGAATTTGTTGATGTATCGAGCGCTGGTACTTGTTTTTAAAAATATATGTTTGAATGGATCATTGCCTCTGTCCCTCCCTGTTCCTCTGTATTGCGAGTCTTCTCCATCATCCTCACTTAACATCAACTCCGTCGTTCAGGCGTGCACACATTTTTGTTCTTTTGGAGTTATTTCCCCCTTTGCCTTTATTCCTCTTATCTTGGATCAAAATAAACAACCACACAACAGCCAACCATCCATTGAAAATCCTATAGCATGATTTAAACATTACTCGTGCATCAGGATACAAATCTCTCTTGTAAAGTAAAAAGAAGTGGACAAAATGGGAACATGGGAGGGTTCTTAAGTAGCACTGAATGAGTCCATACATGTAGTTTCGGCAGGATGCTTGATTCCTCACATGAATAAATCATTGTAGTGTATTATGAAACATGGTAAATAATGCACAGTGATCACCAAAGTAACCACTGGCTGACAGCACAGTAAAGCCATGAACACATCTATGAATATTACATGTGTTTGGCCTGTATACAACCCATTACACCCCTGAGGGTCCGACACACTCACCGCTCATTCAGATGGGCTCATATGCACTACGGTCGTACACACTGCAGATATCCTGGCTGCTAACAAGTGTATTGCGGTTCTCCACTGTAAGTAATAGAAGCCAGGGGAATCAGTCTGAAGCCCCAAGGATATAAATCTCAGTGGCCCACTAAACTTTTCAAGAGGAGACGCAGTTTGGATAAGTTTGGAGTTGTGTGCTACATTTACAGTAGCTGGAGATGGAGCTCTACGTCTTGTTTTTGGCACAAACATAACATAAAAGTAACAATTCACTTCAGGACGAAGCAAGTTGTAACCATTTATATCTTAATGACAATTTAGTCTGAAGTTGTCAATGAATAAACCTGCTCAACAGATTTTAAAGGTCCTATATTACCAAAACTGACTCTTGTGAGCTTTTAGCCATGTTATAATGTTGTTACCTGTTTGGTTTCATTCACACATGTTTGAATAATCCTTGTTTATTAGGCTGTCTGCATCCCCAAAGCTCAAAATGCTCTGTTCCACCTTGTGATGTCATGTAGTGGTAGTTTTCAAATTAACAGCTACCTTTTACCTTTAATTCAGTAGAGATTAGCAATTCCAGGGCTGAAATTATCCAAATGATTCTAGTGAAGGTGTGTGGAGTTTAAAAACACAGTGGAGCACTTCCTGTATTACCACATGACATCACAAGGTGGAACAGAGCGCTTTCCGTTTGAGAGAAGAGCTCAGCCTAAATATGCAGGGTTTAGAGAAGAGCCAGCCTAAATATGCAGGGTTTGTGTGTTAAACGTGTGTGAATGAAACAAAACACAACTCCAGGTCTGTTTGTGATGAGGAAACAACATTATAACAGTTCGGCAAATAGTGTAATATGGGCTGTAATATGAGTTTGATTTGATTGCGATAAATTCTGCGTCCCTACTTGGAGCCAAAGTGGGCAGGCAGCGTGTCAACTCACAATCTGAAAGTAGAGTTTCAGATTCCAAATACTATCATATACAAATATAATTCAATGAGTAGAAATTGCTTGCAGGGCTCAATATACAAAGCAGCTGCTGTTTTGCTTAAATCCATGATCGTGAACAAAACCAACATGTTGTAAGAGATTGCTGGTTTACATGATTATCCTGAACCAATAAGCACATTGTTTTGTCTCTTCCATTCCATCTCCCCTTCTTTATTTTTACGTCTGGGTCCCGCCAAGAGGCAAGAGACTGAGGAGCGCCAGTGATAATGACTTGTCAAATTAGGAGCGATGGAACCTGCAGCGAGTGTAAACACGATTCCGAATGTTGGGATGACATTTTCCACGCTGTATTTCTACTGGGGGAGATTAGCCGAGTGACAGCTCTGCCTGAATCTCATAGATCACAGCTGCACAATGCAACCACACACACCATTCAGAGCAGAAGAAAATAAAGTCTGGCATTTTGGCTCTACGCTGAGGACGGACACCTGCGACAACAAACGCTGCAAGATTTCCCCAAAGTAAAATGTGCTTGAAAACACTTTAGGGATTTCAAAACTGTCTACTTCCTGCTCTTTTCTTGACTTACTTCTATTCAGATTGATGGATGCTCATGCAGTCTCCACTTGCTATAAAAACACACATATTTTTCCAGCTCCATAAGCCTGTCTCCTGGTAAAATATTGTTACACACAGTAAAGTAGTTCTGCCCTATGTGTGTGGATTGTAGCGAGATTTGACTTCACAAACTCATAAAAATCCATCTTGTCGGCTTTCTGCTGAATCGTCTGCCTCTAATCCA
>KN474719.1:35480-54368 GCA_000787095.1 Periophthalmodon schlosseri
GTCCTCTATAAAGGAAGCAATCTGACTTTTGAAGAGGTGACGGAGGACGACATTGGAAATTACACTTGCGAGGTGCAGTTTGGAGGCTTCTTGGTCAGAAGGACGACAGAGCTCATAGTCACTGGTAAGTCTCAAGAGTTACATTTTATGACAGTCCACACTTTGTATCACGTAGCCATATTTGTGTCTAAAGATATTAGAAAACACACCTCACAGTTAGATTGGCAAGAGGATTTGCGTGTCCTAGTGGCGACAGTAGCTCAGTTGTTAGTAGAGTGTTTCTCTACTGATCTGAAGGTTGGCGGTTTGAATCCCGCTCTTGACACAAGCATCACTGGTCTGATTCACTGACCCACAGGTTGGCGGCAAGACACTTAACCCACCTCGCCCCAGTGTCTGTGTACACTGGTGTATGAAAGTGTGTGTGAATGGGTGAGTGGAAAAGTGCTATATAAAAACGTGACCATTTACTAAGATTTGACCAGGTTAAACTCTTACTCTTATTTACTATTTTATCCTAATCATCTAAAATTTAAGTTGAATTTTCATCACCTCCAGAGAAAATCAAATAATTGACTGCAGGTTTTATTAAGGCATGGGACAAAATATAAACATTATATTAGCATTAGATGTTTTTGGCCATAATGTTTGTGTGCATAAAGAAAGTGGCGTTTGTGTACGAGCATTTTAAGCCGTAGAATCTGCTCATTGCTGTACATTTCATTGCTCCTGAGTCCTGTTGGGTGCACGTTAGAATGCCCTGTAAATGTGTTCCAGTTTTTGAAGCTTAAGTAAAAGCTTGCGTGTGATAATGGGGGTATCCATTGCCGCTACACATCGGTGGAGGATACCGCAGTGACATCCCGCTGCTCTGTTAATTGCTGGGGGAAGTCGAACGCTGTGGTCTGGCTTCTATCACTTCTCCCCAGCTCAGCACTTTGCAGCCAGGCGGGCTACAGTGAAATATTTAAGTCTATAGGCTAAAGCCCCTCGCACAGAAAGCTAAAGAGCCAGCACCAAGGTCACAGGATTTACAGTGCTGGTCTGTGCATGGTTTCTATCCATCTCTCACACAGCTGCAGGTGAGCGGAGCGGCCCTAAATGCACTCGTTTGTTGTTTTTCAGCCTGAGTGGACTCCAGAGCTGGGGCCAGGGCTGGATGCTTTTAGCCCCGGTGGTCCAGATGGTCAACTGCTCTGATTAAGGTTAATGAAAGGACTATAATAAGGCAAAGAAGAAGAACTGAGTCTAAAAGAAGTAGGCTTAAGGTCATTAGGCAGTACTCTATTTAACAGCGGTTCTGAGTGTTTGGAAACAAAGTAGAGATTGTAACAGACGAAACAGTTTGAAAATAGGAATCATAATACAAGTAGGTATAGTAGGGCTGGGACAATAAACAATAATATCGTTTATCGTACACAATAATTGTTTCCTGGGGCATTTTATATAATCTTAATGATCGCCTGCAAAGATAATCACCATTATATCACCTGAATGTGCAGAAAAAACGATTTATCCACAGGGGAGGCGACAGGGGGGGACAGAGGGGTCTGTTGTCCCTTGCCCTAGGGTCTTAGGGGCCCAGAATTGGACCCTTTTCCTATTAATTTGTATTACAGGGGGGCCCGTGTGAGGCTTATTGCCCTGGGCCCCCAAATTCAGGCCCCCGACGGCCCTGCTCATCCAAAAAATTCTCTGTTAAAGTTATAATTATTCACATCCATAACCACTTTAATCATTATCGCGATATAATTGTTAATCGCAATTATTTTGGCCATGATAATCGTCACACAAAATTTCAGTATCGTCTCAAGCCTAAGGTATAGCATCAGTTGTACAGCAAAAATCATGATTAGAAGTGAGTTTTGAGAACTAAAATCTGGCTTCAACTCTGATACAAATGTTCTCAGGTGTGTATGTTTCTAGCCTCTCTAAACACAACCGATTTCTCTGATAGTTCTGATGTGTTCAGTTCAGGTGTTGGAGTTGATGAGTATCTTGGGCTGGGGTTTATTTGTGCGGTCGGCCATTGCTCTTCTGTGATGTGAGGCTGATAACGTGTGAGGTCGGCAATTTGTTATCTGGCTAAGATCCAACATGAAGATACAGGTTCTTGTACATGGTTCAGGGACCAGGCTAAAGTCTCAGCGTGGAGGGGTTCACTAATAACAGATCAGCATCAGTGTAGCAGATAAGCAGGACCAACGCTGCTTTTAAAGTTGAGGGTAGGGAGCTCATGAGTATTTGATGAATAGATAATTGTTATTATTCAGGTCACAATATCCACAGACTGTATAAAGAAGTGGACTAAGGGAGTGTGACGTCACCCACAGCGTTCGGCTCCAGTCAAATGAAGCTCATCGAGGCTGAAGTTATAGGGGCAAATTTGGAATATCATAGCAACCAAAGAGCCACTAAGGAGTAAGGCTGTTGAAGGTAAGGCCTCTTCCCGCCCACAGCGCTGGTTTGTCAGGGGGCAGGCGCTTAGCAACGCTGTCAATCAAACTTGTTGCTAACACTAGAGGGAGCGACCTCGGGGAGATAAGGCAGCTGATTTGTTTCTTATTAATGTTCATATCTTGATTTAAAATACCAGGATCATTTAGAGCGGGTTAATATGAACATTTTAAGACCAAAATGATGAGCCTGACAGCAGCAGTTACAGACAGAGGGGCCACAGTTTTCTAATGTAAAGTGAATTTGAGCCAGAGTCTATGGAGCTGGAAGAGCGCCCATGATCACTTCCTATTTGGAACGTGGCGGCTAGCGGGTTCACTATGTCCTTTTATATATACGGTCTGTGGTAAGGATGTCCAGTGTGCCCCCTGTATCCAACTGCTGCTGGCCACACTGTGCGTGCTGGTGATGCCGTGTGCATGTTTGTAAATCCACTCCACGGCTCTAGACCGTCTCCATGACCCCAATGTTCTATAATGACACTGGCCGTAAAACTTTATAGGCTGATAAATGTATTGTATAGCTCATGTTCCAAATACACAATATGGAGGCGGACATGGGCAGAGGTGAAGTGTACTTTGTATACCAGTACTGCTTTATTATGAATACAAATTATCAATGGAGGAATTAAATACAACATTTTGTACAACATTTGTAGACCTTGATAGTGGATTGGCCATCTGCATTTTTTGGGTTGATGGTGGAAACTGGAGTTACTTCAGACCCATCCAGAACATACAAACTCCACACAAAAGGGTTGGGAATAAAACCGGAAACCTTCTTGCTGCAAGGCGAAAATGCTAACATATACACTACCAGTCATACAGAAGACATAATATGTATGAAGTAAGGTAATTAGAGTAATTATGTAGCAAAGAAAGAAAGGTGAACAACTCTACTGTTTTTAAAATTATATATTTTATATTCAAATCCTCAAAGTACCCACCCTTTGCTTTGCTGAAATATATTTAGTAGAGTTTTGTTTTTCTTTACTAAATAATTCCATTGAATGAGAGGGTGTGTCCAAACTTTTGACTTGTAGTGTAGGTTTAAACACCAGTCAAGTTTGAACACACCATCTCATTCAATGTTTTTTTAATTTTTTTTTAATTTTTACTACTTTCTACATTTTAGATACATAGGAAGACATCAACTATATGAAGTAAGCTATATAGAATTATGTAGCAAAGAAAAAAGTGAAATAACTAATATTTTTTGACAAAGCAAAGGTGGATACTTTGAGGATTTGAATATAAAATATATTTAAAAAAATTTGTAGAGTTGTTTACCTTTTTTCTTTACTACATAATCCCATACATCTTACTTCATATATTTGATGTGTATGTGTATAAAATATATAAAGTAATAAAAAATAAAGACAAAAAAAACATTGAATGCGAGTGTGTGTCCAAATTTTTGACTGTTAGTGTATCTGTACAAGTCTCATTCACTGGCTTAAAGTTTTTTGGCTACAAGAACCATTTGCATCTACTAATTTGGAAATTCTATGTATTTTCAGAGCTAATATTACATTTATTATTTAGGTTATTTCGAATGGTTTAAAAATGCTGACCACTCTGCAAGTACCTCCATCCAACCTAACCCCGCCTACAGCCTTCCTCCTTGCGTATTGCTGCTTATATTGTTCCCAACATACACCTGCAGTCTTGAGGCAGACGCATGTTTTCTATAATGAAACATCAATAAGTCATCAGAACACAGAAAGTAATTTTGGTTGACAGCCACCTTGCTATGCTCGGCTGCTTGAATCCTGCAGAGAAATCTCCAGCAAAGACCTTGTGTGTGTGTTTGGCTGTGTGCTCCACATTTGAACCATTTACATAAAGAACATCATCTAATACGAAGTTAATGTAGTGCTCTCCAAAGACTCCATGTGTGATTGACCCCTTTTCTTCCACATTTGTTTGATAACTTGTTAGCCGTATAAAAAGCATTTGTGTTGAGAAAAATACGCCAATTGTGCCTCAATAACTCAGCAGCGCTTGCTATAAAAATGTGCCCATTCTTTATGGCTAAAGCATTTTGCCTGATTACAATAGCAGTTAGATGGCTATTCTTTAACGCCGGAGTATCCCACTAGAACCGTTTTGGGCCCGTTCTGGCTTTGGGCTCATTTGCTTTAATAAACCTACACATCATCATCCCCTCAAGTGGGCGTGAGATTACCTACTTTTTATCAGGGCCTGTAAAAACTGACATTGCCTCTGCCTAAAGCATAAAAAGGAAAAAAAAAGTGTAGTTTTGTTTGATAGGGCAAAGAGGATAAATGGGGTTGTTAAGTTTAACTGATCTGAAATATAAGGCAATAGATACTGGCCTGTAGCGTGACCCGCGCAGTGCCGCATTTTGCACCTGCGTTTTCAGCTCTGACCGGGCCACACCATGTAACAGCCCCCATTACAGAGGAGGATGGAGAGGACGGGCGCGGAGGTATGGGCAGGGTCAGCAGTGTAATAGAGGTTAACTATGGGCATAAACACAGCAGCCCAGTTCTGAAAGCACCTTAATCAAGAGTTGATACTTGGTGGCTTAATAGAAATGTAGAGGAAACACTGACCTCCCTGCCCCTATTTCATGTACTCTCACTTTATGACCTGGACGCTACATCTGTACAATATGGATGCAATTTATGAACATACGGGAAATACAGGGAAAATAGATGGAAGTATTTTTATCTTGGTAGAAGATTCCTGAGAGATAAACAGGACAGCTTGACCTGGACAGCTTGACTTGAGTGTCTTCTAATCCAGGGTAAAACGTATTGTGGCCCATAATAGCACTTATACCTGAAAATATATTTAAAAAGAATAATAAAAATAATTTAAAAAACAAGAAAAAGCAGGGCCATGTAGGGCTGTGCAATACTGACAAAACTGAAATGCTAAAAACACAACCCTGCTTTGTTTGATTGCTTTGTTTTTCTTCTTTTTGCAGCCTTTTCTCATTGTTTTTATGCTTGATGGTATAATATAGTATAATATATCCTTAATATCCTAATTTTGCATGTATCCAAAACACTGGTTTTGTATTCCCTTTACTTTTTACATTTTTTAAAATTAGTTTTAGTGGTATAAAAACTAAATGAATGTGAACACAATAAAAAAAGCTTGCAAGGTGGTGTTTTATTACGCCCCTTACTAAAGTTCTGTTATACAGTTTTGCTTAGACGGTGGTGTGTTGTCCTTAAACATCTGACGCTTTGTCTACGATGGAAGTAATATACTCAAATGTGCATCCGATAGTGGCGTCCTATCACTAAAGTTCATTGAAATGTCTATCTGAACGCTCTCACTTCAGTTTGATGGTCCTCTCAGGCCTCATTCGTGGCTTATGATCTTTACGCTGCAATATTGTAATGGCACAAAAGCACTGGATTCAGCTGATGTATAGTGCCCCCTCTGCATTCTGTATGCAGAACATATTATACAAACAGACCAGAAAAGGACGAAGGAAACAAGGGAGTGAAAAAGACTGATAACGGAGAGGCGGAGAGAGAGAGGGAGAGAGAGAGGGGACGTGACTGAAAGAATGAATAAGACAAAGAGGTGGCTTCTCCTGTATCTTATCTGTATTCGTGTCCAGTGTTCCCAGCACAAACAGTGTGTCCGGGCCCATAAACACACTATTATCCTGGTGTTTATCACAGTGCACATTACCGTTTGCCTCTGTCCGACTTACTGTAATGGAGTCGTTTGGTTTGATGGATGCCTCAGGCGTGGCTTTCTATCTATGGCTCGTATTATACCTCGGCCGGGCCGGCACGCGCTCGCCGACTCCTTTGCAAATGTCTGTGTGCTCATTCACCAGAGCCCTGAGCTGGTGATTGAGGTTATGGCCAATGTAAATGTACCATTTGGCACCGAGAATTGGAGGTGCAGAGGGCAAGAGGAAGTGGAGGGGAAGAGAAGGAATAGTCTGCTTCACTGCAACTTGTGTTCATGTAAGAGCAGCACTT
Source organism: Periophthalmodon schlosseri (assembly GCA_000787095.1). Lineage (NCBI taxonomy): Eukaryota > Metazoa > Chordata > Actinopteri > Gobiiformes > Gobiidae > Periophthalmodon > Periophthalmodon schlosseri. The sequence continues at coordinate 41,914 of KN474719.1, forward strand.
TACTTTTAAAACCAAACAATTAGAGAGCGGATTACAGCTCTCTGCTTCCACTTATCTGTTTATTTTATTATTTGTCCATTTGAAATGTTAAATCTAAATCTAATTTATGCTTCAGTTTCACAGCCAAAACAGACAGTGAAGACGCACAAACCACACATGACCTTTTCGAGTTCATGCCTGTGAATAATTGTCTTCTAACACTGCAGAGGTAAAGGTTTTAAACGTCACATGTTTACTTTGGCACAAAAATCTGAAAAAGTCTGAAATGTCTGAAAATGTTCAAATCTTCATTAGTTTAGTTTAATTGCTCATCTGGTTTCCATTCCACGTGTCATTTATGATTAGACAGTCTAAAGTTCAGAATAATGGAGAGAGAGCGCATTTGCTTTAAAATGCACTATATCATCTTCGCAGTCGAAACACCAGTGTTGGGAAAGATCCTTCACAAATTATTTATAGTCACCTGCTACTTCTCCCCCAAAGTAATTGTGTTAGTAACTGTGTTACTGAGTGATGAAAGTAACTAATTACCAGATAAAGTAACTCCCCCCCAGCTGTTTTTACTGTAAAAATGAGCTCTATTACACCTTAACTGCCCTGACAACACAGGCCAAACTACTGTCCTCTTTACACAGCAGACTGTGGCTAAACAGCATTTACCAAACGCCCTGATATCAGAACATTACAAACACGTGCGCGCCACATGACTGCGCTGATACACTTGTAAAACCAGAGGTGAACTGCCAAACAGATATTAGATCAGCTGCACTTATGATAAGTGTGAGCAGAGGCCTGTGTCCACTATCGCATCACTGATGTCTTTTTAGTGATCTATAAACTTATAAACTCCAGATGCACATATCCTTCCCGCTGTAGTTGTCTGTTTGTGCTCCCAACACAAACGAGATGCCAAATAACAATGTATATCCTTAAAATCCACAAAAACTATCATATTTCCTCTTGTGTGTTGAAAACAGTGAGTATTTGCCCACTGGTCAACGCTAAACCAATGAAATGTCAGAAAAGTCTTAATGCCACCTAACCCTGCTTCTGATCACCTTTACAGTCAATCTTTTTTTTTTTTAGCCAATCACTGTCTCTAATCCCTCATCTCAGTCTTGTTTACTTCCCAAAACAAAGAAAAAACTTTGCAGCTCCTCTGAATGAGACGAGAGAGGAAGTCTGATCTGTCACCGCTGCTGCGACTCAGTAAAATAATGAGCCCTGTTACACTGACAGTAACTATAACAGTGTTACAGCAGAGAAAAGAGTCAGTAGTTACTCATTACTGATCAAAGTAACGCTGTTACTAACGCTGTTATAGTTAAATGGTGTTATTTTCAGCACTGCTAAACACTGACTTAACCCAGGGACATGGAGTCCAGAATGTACCAGAATGCCATCATTAGTCTGTAATGATCAGGTCTCCCTTCTCTCTGTCTGATGGCGGGACACCCACTTGCATACAGTATTTGTAATCAGTCTGTGTTATGGAAGTAGTTGTGAGGTGATCTAGGACATGTTCTCATTGCAGTAAAAGGCTCCTTGTGTAGGTCACCTTGAGCAGCATGAAGAGTTGACAGCCTTGTAAAACGTTAGTGCCCGGCTTACAGAGCAGCACACATGTCTGCGTGTCTGTCTGTTTATTTGGCTTGAGCTTTAGGCTGGAGCTCTACCTGACCAGCTGGTGCAATAACTGCAGGGATGCAACACCAGGAAAGAGAGGAGTCCACACCTCCCCCGTGCGTTCCCCTGTGCTGTTCATCACACCAGAGCCAGAGAGAGCCAGCGATTAGTGCTGATATTATCCCACAGACCAGAGAGAGGAACAAGTGAGGCTAGATAACACAAAATGAGATAGTTTTACCCCTGTCTCCAAGAATCGCTTGAGTCTCTATATACACTGTAAAAACAAGCATCTTGAGTGTGTAATGTATATTAGTCAGGTACACTGAGTTACAGATTTGCAATTGTACAATTAGGAAGTAACTTATGTCAAATAGTTTGCAGTGGTCCAAAGTCATTCCTCACTTTCCCAGCATATAGCATCCTAATAATTCATCTGTTGAGTTTATTAGCTCGTTTCACAATTTTCAGAGGCCCAAGTGGAGTTTGGCAGTCACGGTAATGCTAACAACCATTAGCATGCTAATAGCACACTTCCTGTCTGAGGATGAAACCATAAAAACTTCTTCTACAATACGTTTTTATTACAACAAAACAACTTTTGGCAAAAAAAAAATACAGTTTTAAGAGTCAACAAAAGTCATTTACAAATCATTTAAAATCAAATAAAAAATGAACATATTTAATAAATGATTGCATTGTATGGAGTCATCATGGAGATGTTTTTACAGTGCATGTCTGAGCTGGTGTCATTTACCGCGCTCCCTGTGTGTCACGGTCATGCTAAACACCGCGTGTCCGGATACATACAGTACTCGTCCTTGGGGATCACATGATGAAATCACACCTGAGATAAGTGTTACTCCAGAGGCTGACTCCTCCCACACATCCAGACAGCCCTGCTGCAGTTACATCACTCACACCATGACGGCCCCCTGCACACCCTAAAGACCTGTGCGGAGAACGCCGCTGCCTTATATATGGCAACGCATTTATCAGCCTTTGTAGAGATAGACTGAGGAAGGATCTTCAATCTTCCATTTATTTTGGACAAAAGTGAATATAACAAATATATTATATTACTTGGACTCTACAGTCAAGGTGCTTCCAGTAAGAGACGGCTGTGTGTCAGCCTCGGGGGATTACTTCAGCTGGGCCGATATAGTTAATAGTTGTTTCTTGCTCTTTATTTTAATGGTACACTCTTCAGGTAGAAGGTCCGCTACCTGCTTGTCTCCATAGAGATGTTATTGCTTTGCCTGGACTGGTCCACAGTATGATGTAAAACCTATTGGAGACAAGCACTACTACTAATACTGTGGAACATTCCAGACAAAACATTAATATCTCCATGAAAAACAAGCTTGTGATGGATCCTCCACCAGAAAAATTACATAGTTCGCCTTAAGTGAAATCATGACCATATAAGGAATTATTTAAATTGAGAACCTTTCTGAAGGCAGCCATTTTGAACCAGAAATAATCAGGATACAGATGTCACCGTTTGCACTTTCTGTTAATTTATTCATCCTTGCAGTTGCTATAAAACGTTAGCATAGCAGTGAAGGGTGGGGCACAATGGCTCATTAGCTTAAGGTCAGCCATAACTTGCTTTCATTAACTAATCTCTCACTGAGTGTCTCCGTTAGCCACCCTCGCCCTTCTGCACCTCCTCTCTCCAACTCTCTTCATCACTATTCACCAGCTGTCCTCCAGGACTGCAGGCAGGCCAGGGTTCACATTGTTTTAATTCAATTAAAATTGACATCAATCTGTATGTGACGAATGAAATTTACATCCCGCACAATTAATCTATTCTGACCTCCACCGCTCCACCCACACAGACCCTCAATCTCTGCTTATTACCATTATCGGCCCCGTGAGCTGGCACTACTGCACAAGTGAAATGGAAATCATAATTCTGTATTTTGAAGGCGTTTGAAGTGTAGGTCAATAATTAAACAGTGTTGCACCACAGAGGAGCTCCGCACATCTATGTCAAACTTGTCCATGTCAAACGTATTTATAAAGCAAATTTAAAACAACCACAGGTGCCAAAAGTTCTGTACAGTACGTGTATACACGAAACAATACAATAGTAAAAGTACACACAAAAAAACAGTTCAATATTAAAGCTAATAAAAAAACTATTACACAAGATGACCTGGTCTCTACTGAATTAAAGCCAAAGCAAAAAAGTGTGTTTTTAGTTTAGTCTTAAACTCCTCCACAGGCTGAGTGCAGCAGACATGAAGAGGCAGGCCGTTCCACAGTTTAGGGGCCGTCACTGAAAAGGCTCGTCTCCTCTGGACACGAGCCCGGACTTGGGAACAACCAGGAGGAGCTGATCTGCAGATCTAAGGACTCTGGAAGGAGAGTCTGCAGCAGCTTAGACAGGTGCACTGGTGCCAATGAGTTCAAAAGTTTAAAAACAACCAGGAAGATTTTCAGATTCATCCTAAACATGCTGCTGCTGCTGCTTTTGTTTCATGGTCCCATTTTCACTGTAAACTCTGCTGCCTCTCATTTGTAATTAATAAATGCAATGCAAAGATTGTGACAAATATCTTACAAAAGTTTAGTAGGTGAAGAATGAACTTGGGGACACAATCATCCTGAGCTTCATGTATAATATTAACCTAAGACTCGGACTGGTATATTTATATTTAATTATAGGAACACATGTCCTAACTTGGACTCACTCAATTTACTCAGTTTATCCTCATGGGCTACAGGCTAATGCTAATTTGTGGTGACCTCATTTGATTTGGATGAGGGACTTTTATGTTGAACACCCACTTCGAATGCAAACAACTCAAACCAGACCTGAGTAACTTGTGCTTAAAGTTGAAACTTGCTCTTGAAACCTTACACTGAAAACTTACAAACAGGTTAATCCAGCCTCCCATTAACTATTACTTTTACTCGAACAGCGCGACTTACCTTAAAATACATTGAGCTACAGTGAAAAAGTCGGCCAGTGCACCCTAACACTTCTCCCCATGGTGAGTGTGCTAACCTGCTCTCCAGCTGGTACTTTGGATCCCGTGGTTTCCGTGTGAACAGAAGGAGGTGCTGTAGTCGATCAGCGCAGTGTTGGCTGTAGTTCCCATGACAGGATATGAAGAGGCTGAAGGTCACTGTGGCGGCTCTAAATAACCCACTCATTATACATGTCCTTAAGAAAAGAACACTCCAGAAACCCTCCTACCAATTAAAAGATAAGAATATGACCATTAAGCAGCAGTGGGGAAGGTGACAGGAAGCAGAAAGGTTGTCAGACATCGCACTTGTAGCCACAGACACAGTTTTCATTTAGAGACCTGTGTTTCTGAATTAATCAAAGGTTATAATCGTCCTTGTGCACAACTCTATTCAAATGTGGCACACGGCTGATGTTCTGTGTCGGGTCTCACATGTTGATGTACCCGCTCTAGGCTATAGGACTATAGGGTACAGGGAACTACAGGGTACAAAGAAGCAGATAGACTGTGGGCTGTACATACTGACCATGTTGAATTTAAACATTTACATTTTGTTATTACTTTTCTTTTTCATACGTTCCCCCAAGAAAAAGCAAGGCAAGTTTATTTGCATAGCACAATTGGTACATAAAGTAATTCAAAGTGCTTTACCGAATAAGAAAGACATTAAAATCACAATACAACAAATCAAAACATAAATTATCACAAATTATCACCATAAAATGAACATTAAAAGAGAAGAGTGCAGAATAAAAACCTTTCAGTCATATGCACAGCTCAACAGAACCATTTTGAGTTTGGATTTAAACACAACACAATCTGTAAAAGTTTTTTGATATCGCTGTATCGTTTTTTGTTTTTTTTCTGTTAGAAAGCTAGATTATGGTGTCATTTCATCAACACTTTATATTAGAGTTTTGACTTGTGAAACCCAATGCATGCCCAGTTATACAGTATTGGGATGAATACTTAAAAAATAAATGTATTTAGTTACAAAATACTGAATACCTGTCTTAAACTGTATTTTGTCACATTTCCATTACATGTTCCAACCAGAAGTCCTGAAGTCAGACCATTACGGTGTAAAAAAAACAACATAGGATTAAAACAGCTTTATGTTTGTTGCACCGTTTATAATGCATTTATTGTAGCTGTATTCTGACTACCCTGTGATGAAAGCAAACATATGATGAGTCTTTACATAACACTGAAGAGTGGAACATCAATAAAGCTCTAGAAACGTCAGAGCTGTACAAGGACACGCTGCTCAAATCAGCTACTCAAATCCCTTGAATAGTGTGACTTGAACGTGACATATATTTAATACCACTCAACTTATTATAGATTAACCAAATTCCCACTTCTTATGGTTTTGGCTCTTTTTATTTTGATAGTAACCCTATTGTAAGTGCACAGTTAGCCTGAATCTGTCTTTTGTATACTTCTATGCTCTTGAGCCTAGCGGTGTGTGACTTACTTCCTTGTCTGGCCAGCTGTGATAAATGAATAGCACAGTTTGCCTCCACCTGTTCCACCCTGAAGCCAGTTGCCACTTTTGGTCACACAGGTGTAGGTGAGAGCGGTTGTCACAGTGTGGTAGAGACGGGGCACCAAGAGGCTGATGACGAGCCCGAGAGTTGCCGCCTGCCGCTTTAATAATAATGATATTTTTGATCACAGTGGCGGAGATGGGGCGATGACTGGTTTAAGTGACATGGTGCCAGCAGGTATGTGGGCTGAAGTGTGGCTGCTGTTATGTTGTTGATAAATGTCTCTTATCAGAACAGGACTATATTTCTTGGTTTCAAATATCATAAAGTACTAGATGATGATTTTTTTCCAGTTCACTGTAAGATAAGATCAAACTTGGGCCATAAAGGTTCTGAAAATGCATATTAAAGGTGCACTACGTGACTTTTTGTTGAAGGATCTGCCATCAGTTTTCACCCTGGAAATGCTATAACTTTGTCTGGATTGTTCCACAGTTTGTCATTAAACTAATCTGCCTTACCTTTGTTCAGTTAAACATACATCCTTGCTGTGAGTCGGCTCCCCACTCCACAGATCTGGCCTTGTAACTTGGCTTGGTGGTGTCACTGTCTCCATGGAGATAGGTGGCAGAAGTTCAACACCAAAGGATTAACATCTCCATGGAAACAAGCAGATGGCAGACCCTCTACCAAAAGAGTTGCGTAGTGCACCTTGAGGCTCAAGTATTTTCCCCAGAACTACTGTAGCTGGGTTTCAGATGATCACAACATTCTATAGGGGCAGGTAAAATGAATATTGTTAAAATGCAGAATTTCGTTGTAATACAGTGAGTTCTGGGGTCTAAACATTAAAACAAATGATCAGAGTCAACATTTGTGCGTTTGGCTGTAGGATATTTCATGGCAAAGTGCAATGTATGACATGTGTGGCATCATTACACTCTAGATTCTGAAAACCCACCAATCGCATGGAGAATATAGGGTCCGTATATTTAGCATTGCACGTTAGTTCTAATGCCTTGGGGGAGGCGCGCTCCATGGGTACTTCTAGTCTGGATAGTCTTACTCAAAAGTAGGTCAGAGTCATTGTTCAATCCTAACTTTTCTTTTTCTTTTCTTCAGAATAATGTGAAATGACATCTCGTTTTTACTCCCACTTCCCCCCACAGTTAGCCGTCCCACTGCTACACGTGGTTTCTTCAGTAGATGCTCCGTACAATGGGAGGTAGACAGGTAATTACTGTGGGCGAGCGCTTTTTCCTTTGTCTGCGCAGATTATTTATATTCTCTGAAACTATGAAACTGTTGCCATTCTGTCTTTCTCCGCTGCGTTCACCAGTTATTTTTAAGTTCACTTTAATAACACAATGCAATGACAAGAGATTTCAGACAGAAGTGGGAAAAGTATTCAAAAAAACTATGATAACTTTTGGATTCCCATTATTCAAGGAAAAGAAAGGAAGCGCTACACAGCTGGATTTTCTAGTGTTACTAATACGCTGTCTGTCCACAAACTGTTGCCGTGACGATATCGCCTGAAGTTATAATATAGTCATTCTTATAGCGGTGCGAAGAGTCGGCGTTGTCGTTGTTTAGAGCGGCTCAGCGAAGCAGACGTTATGCTAATTAACTGCACGCGTCAGATGAATTCTACGTGACCTCTGACCTCTCAAAGCAGTTCGAGGCTTCCCCTTTTAATTAGGCAGAAAGGGAAAATCTATTAGCGCGTTCAGAATGGGCTGCGTTCTAAATGAGGGCCTCCCCCAGTATTCATAGCAACGCCCTTTTTGTCGATCACCAAACTGTCACAGAAGGATTAAGGCTGTAGTCCTTTAGTCTAATAAGTAAAAGTAAACCACTACTATGGTCACCGCTGGTATGACAACTACTACTACTAGTACCAACCTATACTAATTCTATTACGGATGCAGGGGGCCAATACAATCACTACAATTACTGTTACTTTAACCGCCGCGGGCAACCACAGTGGAGCGTCTGGGGACTTTGCGCCAGGATCATGTTCACGACGAGCCTGCTGAGTGTTTGTGTTGATGGAGGAAACAGGAGAGCCCAGAGAAAACCGATCCAGACACAAGGAGAACATGCAAACGCCACACACAGAGGCTCAACGTGGTCCTGAAATCCTGAATGCCAACTACTTTTTTTACTGGCTTAATAGATTTTCATAGCGCCGGATCACAATTTCATCACTATTCATGTACACTTTGTATTTTTCTGTCTTACACACACACCTTACTGTGATTGGTTAAATCCAGCTGTCACTCGGTTTTACAGGCAAACTAATAAAAGACGAGGGTTGGGAAAAAGTGTGTTTGAGCAGACAGCTGTATTAAATGGAGAAATAGTGTTATGACAATATTGTCACGTGAGATAATGATTTACTTTTTCTCACCATATCGTCCAATTAAAACCTGGGGCGACAGTAGCTCAGTTGGTAGAGTCTTTGTCCACTGATCCGAAGGTTGGCGGTTCAAGTTCCACCCTCGACTTAGACATCATTGGTTGAGCAGTCAGATCAACTGACCCACAGGTTGGCGGTGCAATTCTAACTCCCACAGATGAATGCTGTCGTTGTGTCCTTGGGCAAGAGACCTCACATCACCCCCAGTGTCTGTTTACACTGGTGTATGAATGGGTGTGTGAATGGGTGAGTGGTTCCTCGATGTAAAGTGCTTTGAGTGCCTTGAAGGTGGAAAAGCGCAATATATAAAAATCAAGTAAAATGTGTAAAACAACTCCAAAAACAGCAACAGTCTATTCTACTGCATCCCACTTTTCAACAGGCTTTTTTATCGTTCCATATTTTTAATCATTGCAGTGATATTAGCCTATTCAACAACATCCCGTTGTGTTTGCGTGCAGCATCTGTACTCTGTGGTCCATTTGTAATCTCTTCATCTGCTCTAATGGTGGGCCCGGGGCTCCGAGCCACAGCTGATGTCAACATATTGTGCCACACTGAAGCATAGTGTTTGTTTCTAATCCATAACACACAACCGACCAGGCCAGTGTGATCCTTTGATGGAGGATCACAGACGTGCTCTAGAAAACCTCTTTACCGACTCTTGTGTAATAGCCAATCTATTTCCCAATACCTCCCATTGCTTTCGGGCGTATCAGTAGTTAGTATAATGCCCAGTGATGAATAAAAGAGCGTTCATGTAATGTTTTATTTATTTGAACACTAGGGAAACGCATGCCCCTAGTTTAAGTTCCATCATAATCTCTTTGCGATAAAACACAGTCAATTTTTAATATGGCCGGCCCAAAATTCAACCGGGAAGCGTCTGCAGAATGATTAATTCAAACTGTCTTACTTTCACGGAGGAATATTTGTTTACTAATGAGCTCAAGTTCATGCAAGGATGGCCCTACTTCTAAAATAGGGGGGCACTTTTTTGTGTGTTGTTTTGCCTGAATGCTTCACCGTTTCTCTGCCGTTGTAATGCAGAACGCGGGAGAAGGCAGATGTGAGACTGCAGAGCTCCACAAATGCACTCGTTTTCTCACAAGCGTGTCTCCTGGCATCTGGGGCGTCTTACTAGGATAACATGTTACATAATTAGCACCAAATTAACACTCAATTACGCAGGCCGTGTAGAGAGGGTGGGGACGGGCTGTCAGAGGATTTATAACTCGCACTGGGGCTGCTAACTCCACCTGCGTAAAAGACAGATTACTGTTTAGATCCAGGAGTGTTTTAATGGATTCTGTGCCATTTTGAGGTATGGACTCGAGCAGTTAACTATAGAGCAAATTATTCTCTGTAACAGTGGGTTGCAACCTGAGCTAGAATTTTGAGTTCATGGGGCTTTTTACTATTTTAAGTCTTGACAAAAGCTTGCTGTATTATTTTTTTCTTCTTTTCTCATGTTGGTCAAATTCTGTACATACATGTAGCTGGTTTTGTCTATAGCAGTGGTTCCCAAACTGTGGTTCGTGGAGTGTCATAGCAAAGAGATTTTTTGGGGGGAAAAAGAAAATTGACATGTGGGACCTTACATTCAACCCAAAAGTTTTTGCTCTTGTGCTTTCTTTTTTTCTTTCTTTCTTTCTTCTTTATTTGTCAGGGGCCATGTACAAATTCATTAATCTTACAACAAAAGAAAAGATGATTTGTACCAGATTTAGCTACTGCTGCTTTCCATGTGCAGTCCCTGGGCACGTGAACCCACATTAAAAATACCCATTTATTTACAACTGCATTATAAGACTAACAGTTCATCGTTAACATTAGCAGTAAAACACAGTAAAATGTCACCATGTCCAACACATGACGATTCCTACAGTCCATACACACATTAAAAATCATTATGTGCAAGTTTTTACAGTGAAACAGAACAGTACAAATGAACTAGGCAGATGTGGACACACTTGATGATCTAAAATGTGCTTTTTCAAATATCCAAAGATACGCACAACATTAAATGCACTGCTGTGGGGTGTAATGCATAACAAATGTGTTCTATGTTTATAATGTTTTGTTTTTTTCAGATAATAATAATTTTATATTTAATCTTAAGACATGATTATTATCTTATATTGCAATAACTTCATGGCCCAATGGGAGGAGGAGGAGGGAGCTGTGATTGGCAGCGTGGGGAGTAGAACCAGTGTTGAAGACCTCCATATGTGCAAAGACCGTCTAATGACCTATGCTCCCCCAGTGCGCCAGGCCTGTGCTTACTACATGTGTTTTGCACGTTAGAACTGGCAAGAGTAGACCTTTTGGCTTATGATCTGAGATTTTTAGATTTTTCGTCTCTCCTATAGGCCAGCCCAAAAGCTTTAAAAGTGATGCACATGTTCAGATATAATTACAAATATCCAGCTATCATATAATATGTGTTCAGAGTCAACAGACATCATCTTCCAGTGTGTCGCAGTAGGGGGAAGGCGACTAATCATCAAAACTCTCAGGAGGGACACGACTACAGAAAGGTTTGGGAGCCACTGGTCTATAGGCTTTCACTTTTATGTATCAGTTTTTCTGAATCACTTGTCCTCATATGTTCCCTTCACACACTACTTTTGATAAATGGCACAGTAGGAGCAACCATCTAGAGCTGCAGTTTTGGATTGCTTTGAAGTACTCCAGCCTGATCTTCTTTGCCCTGGTCAAACTTGGCCAATTATTTCACTTGCCTATAAACCTCCTGCAAAAATGTTCAGAAGATGCCTAATATACAAGTTTCCCGACTTCCTACACTGGATGACGAGAGTAAGACTATTTCAACTTTTTGAGCTAATAGATTTTTTGTTGTTTTGTTTTCTGTGTGTGAATAAGTTGTGTTTGCAGTCTGGCATCTCTGTTGTAGGAGCTGCATATTTTCACTGTGCGTCCCTTATGAAGAGACACAATTAACATCCAATCACGGAGCAGCCGTCCCAGCTGTACTGATTATTCCTTTATTATGCAGACACGAGATAAGACTCAAACAGCAGCTTAAGAGACGATGCTTTGCTTTTTCTAAAGTTGAGCACAAAATGTGCGGCGATAGAACAGGCTGTTCTCGTCCAAACTCGTTATTTCAACAACTTGATCCACTCCCATATTATACTGATTTGGTTTAAGTGATGCCTAATTTGATAGACCGTAGTGTTAAATATCTGCAGTAATGCTACCCACGTTGGCACAAAATTATGATGTTTTATCCTCTGGGTAAAAGTTTACAGTAACAATTAGCATTTTTAATCTCAAGCAAGTAATTATGTTTTGATTACTTAAATCTGCATTGCAAAAACTTTGTGTAGGAAAACTCAACCTAAACAAAGTGTGATAGTTAAATATACGTGGCCTGATCAATGGCTTGTTATTAAAAATCTATTGTTCTAGTCGTTTTCTAAAGTACTTCCATTTGAGAAATGCTTTCTTTGCATAGCACTTTACGTCTAGGGCTGCACCGATACCACTTTTTCGAAAACGAGTACGAGTCCTGCATTTTGAGTACTTTCTGATACTGAGTTTTCACAGGGGTTTTAATACAGTGTAAATCCAATTAATATTTAATTATTTATTATCCAATATTAATATGTAATTAATTGTTTCATTATATCATTTATATATAATTTAATTATAGTATAGCCTACTTTTTCACTGGAAGACTTATTTGAAGGGCTCTTTTAAATTTGTGCTAAAATCGCTGTAGTTAGGTATAATTCCAATATAATTATAATTTAGAGAACCTTTCATATCACTACTCTGCAGACTGCACTCGGCACTAACTGCTAACGAGCCATTTTTAGCATAACAGTGTAAGGTAAAGAAAGTAAGTGCATTTCTATTTGTATAGAGCTTTTCACAGACAAAAATCACAAAGCGCTTTACATGAAT